>JTDE01000870.1:0-22010 GCA_014338405.1 Paragonimus skrjabini miyazakii
TTGGGCCTCTGCCTCGAACCCGTGTATCAATCGCTGAAAAAAGAAACCAGTTAATCCAGTTAAATTTCGAGATACCCGCGCGTCGAGGAAGAAGGATACGAAATGACCCGCTTATTCCGGTGGCTAAATACTTACAGAAGAAGTTCATGCATTTGGCGATTTTTGTTTTTTATCGGCAGACAACAAACAATGAAACATTTTAATGTGCCAGTGTGTAGCTGAGTTTAAGTGACCTTAAGATGTTTCACCAGGGCGCGCGATCCAAGGTTGGTTCTTAGGATTCGTCTGTGCTTCCTCGGGGCGTTGGCTATAGCTACATGGTCGTAGTCTGTAAGCGCAGTAAATTGCACAAAGCGCGTGTGACCGCTTATATTGTTACAGATTTAGAGTGACGTATATCGACTGCAACGGTGTAATGAGTCCTTTATATCGGTCAACTTCTACGATATATTCCGCTACGTCCAGATGTAATTATACCTTGTAACGATGCATTTTTTCAAAACCAGCAGGAGCGTTTTCAATTATCCTGCAAATATTCCGCGTTATTAAACGGCCTCTTGAAACCTGCTTCAGAGTCAAGCAGTAATTTATTTTAACCGTCCCGATCGATACAGGTGTATACTTATGATGCTTTGTGCAGCCTAATGTGCTCATAGACTACGACCATGTAGCTATAGCCAACGCCCTACCCCGGTTTCCTTCCGGCTGACTTCTTAATTAACGTTGTGGGTGTCGTCGTTTCTTTGTGTTCGTCGCAGTGATTGTAGCAAGGTTGAGATAAACTTTTTGGCGGTTGTCGCACTTCAGTCTTCTGGTTTAATCCCGTTAACGAATGAGGCGATTTAGAGCTTCTACATCAAGCTTGATGGCGCCGAATATCCAGAAAAGCTGACCTCATAAAGTTATCTCTTCTGGGGATATGGATGCTTCTGACCGCAGTTAGCCAGAAGACCGTGCGCCGCGAAAATTCTTTCGGGAATCTCTGTTCTTATACGCGATCTTCAGCGATTTGTACACAGGCTCGGGGTTGGAGACACAACTCACCCGAATCCAGTCAGCTTATCTGTTTCGATATCCAACAGTTTTCGGTTGACCTTAAAAGCACTCTGAAAACAGCGTGTAGTGCCGCTCTTGGAGGCTACAGAGAGTACCGAAAACAGTAAAATGCTGGTCTAACAATGCCCTTAGTAAATGGGAATCTAGAAGCACTCCGAAACAGTGTCTGGAAGCGCAGCTGACAACCTCTAACGGTAGGTTGTTTCAGTGGTTGATTATCCAGTAAGAACAACTGTTTGAGAAAGATCCGAGATCGAAGCCTGTGGAGCTTCTTGTTATGACCCCTTCGATTGTTATCGGCTACTGGGGTAAAGAATTACTGCACGGGTCATGCGCCAAGGAATAGTGTGTAAAAATTAATTTACAACGGAGTCTTCGAAACTCAATTGGATAGAGAATTTCAGGATAAGACCAGTAGGAAAATTATTAACCCCGGTATATCTGTGAAACTTCGAACATCAGCATCACCAGTATAAATTTAATATGCGTACTTGAATTAATAAAGTACATGGTAGATTGAATAGAACATACCTGGTGAATACGTCATACAGCTTCTGGTTATGTATCAGTCATGTGGCAGAATATTTGGCTAATTCCGAAATAGTTAACCATACTTGTCATGTAAGCTAACGAAAATGACGGCCGCTCATTTGGACTATATGAAGGTGTATACTTGACCTTACAGATACGCTGTTTTTAAGTGACTGTACTTATTTTAGAACGCACGTTGTGCACCGTTTATTGCCCGCAATCTTATGTAGACGTAGGAATGAATCCTTTTGCGTCCAATTACCGCAGCTGGCTAACAGACAGAGCCGTGGGAAATTGTTATGATTGTAAATGCGATTAAACAAAGTAACCGCCATTCAGTGTGAACCCCACGATGTACTTTTCTGAGTAAAACTAGCTGACTTTCATACTTATTATTACGCATTATTTTGAAAATCTTTGTTAAGGTTTTCAGCCCCTTGTCTTTACGCTAACGCCACTTGACGGAGGGCAATGTACTACTTGGGTACACACCAGAGGCGTAGTCCAGGAAGTAAACCAACACACTCGACGTTGATTTGGGCAAATAGTTGCTGCCGCGGATCTTGTAACAACTAGGAACCCCGGGCGAAGTGAACAGCCTCGCGGTGGGATCTCTTATTAGTCGAATTTATCATGGTGACTCTAGGCCAACATTTGCTTTTGTCAACGCTAAGCTGCCAGACAAGTGGTGTCAGGTCTTTAGAAGAATTAGGATCAAGATAATTATAAGAGAGGCGAGTTTGAAAGCATGGTCAAAATATAAGAGGGATACTTTAGAAAGAACATAAACCAAGCTTAGGGTCAGTTTGCTGGATTTGGCTAATAAATTTGCTCTACTTCGTAGGGTTAACCGCCGCTAGAAACTTCCGTGCTGGAAAAGCAAAAAGAGCAAGGCTCAGAATACGAAGTATAAAGCCTGGGAAAGATTCGGACGTATGAGCAAACACTGGCGTTAACCGGAGTAGGAACATGCTCGGCACACCGCTGGGTCGGCCATGTTCAACGAGAATACCAACTAGTATTCCAGGAAAACTTAGTTCAGTGAGCCAGGAAAAACCAAAATACCTACCATAATTGTGTTCAGTCGAAAGCCCTAATCCAGTTAGCTGCTGGGCGTTTCCGTAATAAGGAATGCAACCACCACCTGCACTGCTTCAATGATTTTATAAGGTACATACAATGGGTGGGGACGGACCACCTTAGGTTAACATCCTGCTTGGCTTACCAATAATGAAAGAAACGGTGGATGTGTCTGAATATGTTTGTGGTCAGTGGGCTGGGCTAAGTATCATTCAGCCAATGGGCTTATGCGACAGTCATCCGGCAATCCCAAGACCATTGGATGGTATGTTGGCTGTCCCTTTGGTTAATTTATTTAATAAATCATTAGGCGAAGCTAGACTACCCACGAGTTACAAAGTAGTTGCTGTCACACCGATACACAAAGGTGGTAGTAGAGCGGAGGCCCAAGCCATGGGTTCGTAAGTCGGCTATCATCAGATTGCTAAAAAAGATCCTAAGGGACGTGATCGTGCATCACGTCACTACGTTTAGGCTGTTAATGATTCAGCACAACGGCTCCGTAAATAAGCATTCTTATCTTTCGAACTTACTGGCTATCTTGTATGAAATCATTTTATGACTTGACAATGGAGAATATACTGAGATCTGTTACTTCGAGTTCAAAAAGGCGTCTAATTCAGTAAATCGTAGTGTTAAAACGGAAGACCTGTAGCATATCTCCCGGAACTTCAGCATAGGTGGAAGTGTTCCTAGGAGAATCTGGCCAAGCCCTATGAATTTCGTTCTTTGTGTACACACTCCGTTTGAAGTCTTTCAACTTAATAATTCAGTACTCAGTGCTACTCTAAAAAGAACCTACTATTTGTTTCGCTTAAGTACCTTGGACCTCTAATTGGTATAGGTTGATTGTCGTTCACAGTCTTCGTGAAAAATTAGAGCCAAATTCTTTCTTGGCAGTATGGACATTTTAACTTCCAGACTTCATTCATCTCTTCTTAATGAATGACTAACTTTTCAGGAATCAATTTTTCAGCCTTTATGTTCTTGAGCCCTGAGAAATACACCAGCACGGTCCTATGTAGCAAAGGCATCGGGGTTTACCGATTATATATCAGCCTTCACGCACCAATTAGAAGCTAGAAGCATTTACGTTTTGATTGTGTTCTTACCGATGGGGACCTCATAGTTGATCATTTCTAAGCAACCACATCATCATGTGACCTTTTCGTTTGATTTAGGCTGTAGCACCAACCTCACCACTTCACCTACAGAAAACGACGGAGACCTTCGTTTTTATTACGCGAGGACAAGTTTATGGAGGAGGCTGTGTTTCCGTTATTCATCACTATATGCATTAGACGGAAACGAGAAGATTGAGGACCCGGGATGTAGGTTTTATTCCTTTTCTATTTGCAGCGTAAAATCTGAAACGAAAAAGTGTGGAAATGCAGAGTTATATTGTATGAACAGTGAATGGCGATAGAAATGCACACATCACGCTCTTTCCCGCTTTATTCAAAAACACAAAATAACAGGGTTGGAAGAAACATTGTTAACTTTCACGATTTATAAGGTTACATGGACGAACTCTGTTGCTTCTGTGTTAGCGGTGATGGACTTAGATTAGCATGCATCTTCACACGCTAGCTGCCTGTATGAATAGAACAAGCTTCAACAACCTTGGGACTGAATGTCACGTAGACTACAGACGACCGAACATCGGAGGATGGCATGTTAACGGGTGAACGCAATATTTGCTCCGTTGGAGCAACTTGGTGAATAGAGCTTGTTTCCTCTTGACTATCTGGAAGTATGCATATTTGGGAATTACATTCAACGCGTTCCGTCTCATCAAATAACTGTTCGTATTTCGATGAACGAACATTACGCCGCATGAAAAATGGCCTGGGACCGGTTGACTAATCTGATAAGAAGACACATGTGGTAGGCTTCTGATTGTATCGTAACTTTCACTCATGTGGAATAGCATCTGTGACGGTGCATAGAAGAGAACAAATAGAAGGGAACCCACTAGTCGGAAGGGACTTTAATTTGACGGCAAGCGAGATGGACCATCACAGAGTGCCGTTAAAACGATCTGTTCAACCGTTCCATTGAGAATCACATGTTATTTCTCCAGCAGTCACTATCTCTTTGTTGTGCAGAATGTACTTTGATTCAAGAGGTAATAAAGATGATCCGCTGTCCAAATGAATCTAAAATAGTGTGCTAAACACAGAGAACAGCTGTCAGAAACGATCGACCATAGTCTACGTTGCCACATCTTATCAAGAAAATGCCAATGGGAACCTCGACTACTCATCAATTATCGCAACCACTAAGTACTTTCTTCAGTCATTTGAAGGTGGTGGTTCTTTGAAGTCAACAGCCCATTATTCAAAAGGACATGTTGCCTTATTTAGATTTCTCATTGACACTGCTAAACTTTGGGTTCAATTCGGTGCAAATTGCACAACTAGATATGGTCTTCTTCACGTGGTCCGCAGAGAATAGTAGATCCATGGAGCGCACAATGCAAGCAAGTCGAACAACTTCAGAGTGACACAAAGAATAATATAGACCGTTCAGGTTAATGTTACCTAGTTATGACGCAGTGTGTCCACGGGACAATGTACCAGCCCTTTTATTGTCCTTCTTACCACAGTAGATTACACCAAAACTGTGACGACAGTTCCATTCGCCAACGCTGAATCTTGTCATTTCTATTTTCCCATGCTGATTCATGTCGCACATCATCATTACAGACAGTAATGCATAAGTAGTTCTCACTTATGCTTAACTGCCACACAACCACGAAGTAAAAGCAAACCCTGTACAGGGTAGGAGGAACAAAGAAAGGGAGGAAGAGAGCTAACCACTGAAAGTAGCTACGTCTATATGCAATCACAACACCTTGCGGATAAGCAACTGAGCTATAAGTGAAAGTATGGCGTCATCAGCAAGACAGTTTCCTTACAGGATTCACTACCCCTTGTCATTAAGTGCACTTACTTCACAGACAGCTCGGCCCAACAACGACAACATTTGCGCCACTAAATCCGATTAGTCGCCATCTTACCTAACGTCTTCAGCCACCGATTGTGTGAGTCTCGAGGGTCGTAGCTCGGAGGACAAACCCAACCTACAGTGGCCACCCCCTTGTTGCACAGGAGGGTGACTGATCTTTGGCCTGTTAGTTGAAAACGCGTGCCAAGCTAATTGTGGCACCATTTCCTAATGGTTTCGTCGGCCGCATGCTTTTTTCCACTGAAGACTATTGTCGTTCATTGGGTAATTGTCTCGAAAAGAAGACAACCAGCCTGTTGTCTTATGTTAATGTGGCAAAGCTGGTGAAATCGGGAACATCCGTTCCTACTACAAGAGGTGCTTTTGGGTCAATTGTTTACATCACGGATCGAACAGGCTATCGTTTTAAAACATTGTAGCATTCTCATACGTTATTCTATGGAACAGACGTCATGGTTTTGATTAGATACTGAATTTAGCCAGCAAACTGTGATGATATGCAAGATGACCAACGATCCGCTGCTGAGATTTAAAATCTCGTGGATGGGACATGCCCCATACTGGCTGAAGCCTATCTTGGTCTGGTTCTATCAGTCTTTGGTAAACGTAGTATCCCAAGAGTTTAACGTTTAGCAGCAGTTACACGTTTATTCTTGTCAATTGCTAATCCATATATATTTAGAGTTTCATGGAACAGCCTCAGGTTTTCTTCAATATCGCTCTTCATACTCGTCCCAGATAGTAATAATGTCTAAGTAAGTGAAAGTAGCTGGAAGAGGTTCCGCTGTGACCTGGTCGATAAATATATGGAGGCATGATGCCGCATTAGTAGCACCAAATGCGGTAAAGACCTTATCTTCATCTCTCACTGGTATTTAGTGATAGACGTTTTTCAATTCCGTAATACCGAAAACAACGTAGCTCAAGATATTATCGACCGTTCGTTAAATTTGACAAATAGTTACGCATCTTACAGCATGAAGCCGTTCGCAATTTGGCTGTAATCGATCTCCGCCCTACGTTTTATCGTTTGATAGTTGGAGCTAGGACTTAAGCACGCCATGAGGAGTTGCATGGCTCAGTAGTGGGCTCCTAAATGAGGTTTTCGGTCCCCAACATGACATGTTCATCTTAAGCGGAACATCATAATTTTGTAACGATCGGAGCGCAATTTGGCAAGAGATAGGCTAAAAGGTCTGATGGATTAATACGTGGAACGACAGGGTTACGCAGTGACAACGACCCATTGCTGCATTCAAACAGGATTCCCAATTTTTATGCAGATTCGAAAAGCTATGCCTTAATAGCACATCAACACAAATGAGGCAACAGTGAAAGTTTGAAAGGCGAATGATTTGGATTTTTGTAACGTAGATTTGGTTAGCAGTGACCGTCAGATATGTGGAAGCCCTGGCTATAGAACCTCTTGAGTGTTTTGTTTTTAAACGTTGTTTGTGAACAACAAAACTTGGAACGTAACTGTCGGAACTCCTAGTAATTGTTAGAGCTTGTTTAGGTATCCCACTAGGAAAGGCTTGCCAAACTGCACCTGATATACACCCCTGACCTATACTGCTACCTTGACGTAGTGGTTGGGCTTGTGTGCCGTTTTGATCCGGCGGGTTATGCTGACTAGTACTTCGGTCCTTCCAGATGTAACCTTGTCAAGCAGACCAGAGAGGAACAATCAGAGGAAAAGGAGACGTACTGGTAGGATTGTATGTCTCACTACTGACCGCGTAGGGGTGCTTAGGTAGCGAGGCACGATCCTATGAGCATACAACAGAGCTGTCTTCATTATCAGGAAGAAGGGGGCTAGAAAAGGTACCCTCAAACAAAGAGCACTCCGCTCGCCCAACGGTTGGCCGTCACCGCCAGCGTATTATCCACTACGGTCGAAAATTATCCGGTATCACCCAGAAGCTTGATGTTGCTTCGAGTACATCCATTGCGCGCAGCAGTGCTCAGAATCAGACATTAATGTCCTATCCACTGCGCCCTCGGGCTAGGCAAACCCCTCACTGACAAGTGGGTCAGACTCTTGAGTCATTTGCCTCGGCTAGGGTTCCCCAAGAAAACCCTGTACCCTGTTCTCTCACAGATCATACTTTTGAGTCAGAGACTCGGGATGGGGTCCCTCAAGTCAACCCCCATCCGCGGTATAAACGACCGGGAATTTTCAGAAGCTATTGTCCTCTTGACAGTGGCATTATCCACCCATCACGACTTTCTTCTATTTTGCTCCTCACGTTTTCTCCCTTCCATGTGCCTTCGGTTGATAATTGTTTTCTGATGTCAAGACAACTGGTGAACATTGGCGCTTTCACTGTGCGCGCTCTCCGACAGATCGGTTAGCAAGCTGCTCTGGCAAGTACTCTCTCGAATCTGGAGCTTGATGTATGCTGCGTATCGGAGACGCGAGTCTACGATTGAGGGTTAGTTTAGCTAGCCTCCTGCTTCTATCGTGTTGCCGTCACAAACTTGTAATGTAATGCCCTGGTCAGTAGAGTTAGGACCACCCATTGAAACTGTGGCTTGAAATTGCACTTCGGTTCTCAAACGTAATAAGGCCGCTGGCGCAGATGATCTCGTGCCGGCACTTTCTAAAGAAAGTGAGGCGTTGGTAGACGATTTTACTCAGTTTTTTCAACTTGTGTGGATGACGTAGACCATCCCTCCGTGTTGGGCTCACTCGATAATAGTTCCCGTTCCCGTTTTCAAAAAGGGAACCCAAAGTCTGTGACAAACACAGAAACATCAGTTTAGTGTCTGTTGCGTCCAAGTTACTCATTGACCTCATTTTACGTCGGCTCACTAAGCCCAGGAGAAGTCAGATACGTAAAGAACGGGCAGGATTCCGATTCGGTCGAGGGCGCGTTGACGACATTTTCACGTTGCGACGAATAGTTGAACATCGGCACTCATATAGGTAGCCGATGGTCGTGGTCTTTTTAGACCTAAAGGCTGCTCTCGATTCGGTTGCTCGTTACGTTCTCTGGAACTGTCTTCTTTGCAAACAAGTGCCAGGGATTTGTTGAGATCACTATATGCTCACTCTACAAACAGAGTGAGAGTTTATGGACAACTGTCTCGGACGTTCAGCACTTCCAGTGGTGTTCGTCAACGATGTACGATTTCCCCCTTCTTGTTCAATTTTCTCATGGACGACATTCTGAAAGGTGCGCTTGAGGAGTCCAATGAGTTTGGCATTGAGCTTTTCCGTGGCGCTCGGCTGACCGATTTTGAGTATGCGGATGACATTGTCCTACTCAGCCCCTCAGCGGAAGACATGCAGACCATGCTGAACAAAGTGAGTGACCGGGCTGGTTTGTTTGGAATACGCTTCGCAACTTCAGAGTGCTATGTGCTGCTTCAGGATTGCGATGTCTCCATTCCTACCCTCTTGTGACTTTCACATACTTGGGTAGCACTATCTCGTCAGCATGTAATACTGCTGATGAGATGTCAGCAAGGATAGCAATGGCACGAGTCACTTTTACCAGCCTGCGTCATCTGTGGCTTCGGAAAAATGTCCGGTTGTCGCTGAACGGAACAGTATGTAAAACTTCCGTACTTTCTGTTTTGCTCTATGGTTCGGAAACGTGGCCTGTTCGCAAGGAAGATATCAACAGGCATGTTGTGTTTGACCGTCACTGTCTCCACCACTTAACTCACATCAAACCCACTGATTGCATGATTAATGTGGTCGTTCGCCGGCGCGTATTCCAGAGCGTTCAGGATGCTCTGTCAGTTGGTCAACTGCTCGCGTTGCACAGCCTGTGATGGTTGGGTCACGTAGTCCGTATGCCAGCCGGGTTTTTACCGTACCGGGTATTGTATACTGAAACTACCAACAGTTGAGTGAAACCACATGGTGGTCAAGCAACAATGTGGTCACAAAATATGGAGACCCTGACTACTCCATTGAGCGAAGTGGGTAGATGTCGTCTGCCTGGATGGGGTCCTCGTGATCATTCAAATCGCTGGTTAGAGATGCTATCTGAGATGGCCGTGTGTCGCAGTCAATGGCGTACCCGCATCCATACCACTTCTAGTTCCTCCGCTTAGTCTTCTTCCATTACTTTTCAACCTTCTTAGTAACGTGTTCTGCTAGGACATTCCACATCACTCTAGGGGTGTGCGACGGCCCGAGCCACAGTACCTTCTGGTCAGGCTGTTGGTTGCTATAGTGATGATGATGATAAACACTGAGGAGCGGAGGTTGTCGTCATCGAAAAACTAGCAGTGCCATAAAACGGGCAAGTTATTGTGCGTGAAGTATTCGACCATACGTGCATTAGACGAAAGCAAGGGAAGTGAAGACTTGCAACACAGGCGTTATCCGTTTTATATATGTATAGCATAGAGACTGAATCGAGGGGAAATGACGACGTGGAGTTGTATGATATAAACAATCAGTAGTCATGTAGGTGTGCACTTCACGTGTGGCATATCAGTAATCCGAGAATTTGAAACAGTTCGTTCCCTTCAGAAGTTTGAACAACACCGTTAGAACACGAAACCTGGTAGATGCAAGCATTTCGTATTGACTCATCGGTACCAAATTTACAATGACGTGAAACGGTTTTTTTGTAACGAACAGTTAGAGGTGGGTGGAATGGATAGTCGATTGATGGGTTAGGAAGGGTCACTAAGTCCAGGGCAGGGTCAAGCTCACGAACAATTGCTTCTGAACACATAGGGCCGGCTTCACTCGATTGATTGCGACAGCCTCAGCAAACCGCAAGAATCTTGGATTGGGATGACGTAAGAAGATTCTAAATGCACACGCCGGATCGATGACGTGACCAGTGGTCAAGATATGTCTTGCGACTTCAGACATTGATTGTTTGCGTGTTTCAACAGCATTGCCGTTCTTTGATAATACTATGTTCTGTATCCATTTAGACAAATGTTCCTTCACTCTGAAAATCAAGCACCTCTCGGTTCTGCTTATGTAACTTTCTTTGCAGTTACATGTAAATTGGTAGATACGGTATGAAGTGCTGCCTTTTAAAGGCGATTACAGTATGCATCAAACAACGGAAAGACTGACGAATTCGATTAAACGAACATTCAACACAGCCGAACTTAGAGTACTAGCTCGAACCCAGAAGTTGCCTGTGCCTTCAATCAAGGGAGATCAACCTGTCGATGCCAGCGGGTTCGTAGTAGGTGTTGAAATGTGGAACGCTGGTTGGTATGGGTAGTGGATTGGTAGGTGTCACGCCATCTGTAAAGGTGTGTAGGAAGCGGAAATAGCCGAAAACGCCATTGATAAGCTGCAAAAATAGTAGGAAAAAGATAAGAGGACCTTGAGCGACCCCGGCGTTCACTGTTTGTTAGGATGACTTGATACCAGCTTTGTGGGCCGCAACAGACTGGCCTTTCAGAAGAAGTCTTACTCAAGCGGCCCATTTTCATTCATAATGGCCATCGTCTTGAGCAGAAGGTGCAATGGCTGAAGCCACCACTCACTAAAACAGTGATGTGTAGTAACCTAGAAGAATAAATTTACCAAAAGGAATGTATATTGTCAAAGCAAAGCTTAATAGAAGAACTGGAAATTGTATGGATGCATGCATGCTGTTGACTGCGGCACGTTGCCATTTCAGACACCGTTTCTAATCAACGATTGAGGTGATCGCGAGGACCCCAACCGGATTGGTAACAGTTACCCACTTTGATGAACCGAACGGTCCTGGTTGTCATTTTCCGTAGTTCCGTCGTTGCTTGGTCACCCCGCAGCTTTATCCAACTGTTGGTGGTTTTAGTGCATAATGACCGATGTTGGAAACGTTCGGTTGACATGCGTAGTACGTAACTCAACCATTACCGATTGTGCAGCGTGATTCGTTGGCTGACTGATCGCGTATCCCGAACTCTCCGAGTTGCGCGTTGGCGAATGGCCGCGTTGCTTACGCGATCATCCCACTTGAAGTGGGCCGATTGGCAGAGGCAACGATCGACAAACACAGCAGGTCTATTACCTTTTTCACAGACAGGCCAGGTTTCTGAGCCGTGAAGTAAACCAACCGCCATATGCATTGTATACCCTTCCTTTCAGCGACAACGGGATATTTTTTCGCCACCACCGATAACGCAGTTGACAAAGTCAGCACGTGCGTTAGTTATTCTCGCTGATCTCTTATCAGCAATATTACAGATTGGTGAGATAGTGTCACCAAAGTATGTGAAGCTATCCACAGTCCCAAGGTGATTGCCTGCAATAAAGAACGTAAGAGTAGGAATTCCCCATTCTTGAAGTAATACTTTGCACTATGAAGGTGCAAAATGCATTCCATACAAATCAGCCCGGTCATACACATTCAGCATTGTCTACGTGTCTTGTGGCAGTTAAGCATCAGTGTGAATCACTGATGTATTGCTGTCTATGATGATGATGACGTGTTTTCGGCAGAAGTATTGAGAGGGATGATGTCATCTGCATGTTCCATGTTAGTCATTTTCATGCCAGAAAGAAGCTTAACACCTAGCTTATTAGATTCCTCGAACATATCTTCTAGAATGTCGTCTATGACAAAAGTGGACAAGGAGGGAAGCTAGGACACCTCGGGCGAACACCACAAGAAGTAATGGACGCCAGAAACAGTTATCCGTGAACTCTCATCCTGCTTATGTAGTGGGCTTATGACGGTCTTAACCGTCTCATGTGTTTTCTTGGAACTCTGCGTAGGACACAGTTTTAGAAAACGCTACAGACAGCCGAATCGGGGTTTTAAAAGATCACGATCGTTGGCTGTTCCTAAGAGTGTTTGTTATATGATCGGTTTATACCCGTGGCTGAGATCTGCGGGACGGTCTGCATGTGGCACAATGCTTCCGTGTTGAAATGTGGTACTCGAACTATAAAGGGTATACAATGCGGACAGTTGCAACTTCCACCGTTACCAGTATATTCTGTCTGGATATCAAACGTACCACCCAGCCACTTCTCAGTTGAAGGAAGCCGATCAAGTTGTGCATCCACTTCGCCGGCCACTATGGTGATGTCAGTGTTTAGGATGTTTCAGAAGATGAAAAAGACCGTCTGAGAACTTGTTTTTGTGGTGTCTGTACTGTCTGTTGGAATGTACGCCAATATAATGAATGCACAATCCCTCTCCCTACTTGTGTGGATAGACTAGCCGATGTATTGAGTATTACGCCGCTTAGACGGTTACTCGCTGGGATCCAGTGAAACAGCCATTGCTTTGCTTTGAAACTCACCTCGGTAATCAGTTCTGGCATCGTCGGAGACACTGGGTAAAAGGCATCCGAATCGACAGCTATCTAGATTTAAGCGCAAGTGAATAACGATGCTTGAACCGTTGGTTAAAGAGTACTTTTCGGAATGGGGTTGACGTAAAGAATCCCACCCCGAATATCTGACTAAAAAGTCTGACCTCCTAGACAGCAGGAGGTGGTAGCCTCTTAGTCTTTTGGCTTTTCTTGACTTACTTAACAGTGAACGCTAGTCCAGCTCGAGACGCGGTGGACAAAGTATTGATTTCTCATTCTGATTGCTGCTACGCGCAGAAGGTGTATTACTTTGCATCAGGCTTCTGAGGATTAGTGCGAGTTTCTCAATCGCACTGGATAATACGCCGGCGGTCATGACCAGCCTTTGGGCGACCGGAGTGCTTTCTTGAGAACACCTTATCTAACCCCATTCCTTTCGGCTTCCAAGTATAAAATTAGTCCTGTCGTGTCCTCATATGATCATGCTTCACTACCTTAGCACTCCCGTACAGTTAGTAATGTGACATACAACCCTATGAGTTTAACTGCTTTTCGTCTGAATGCCTTCATTTGGCTTATCTGACATGCGTCGCGAAATGTTAACACTTCGTTTACTCTCTTCAGTCACGAACATAAAACATTAGAACATATAGGACATGCGGATAGCAACAAAAATAGAAATAATCAACGATTGGGTTTACATGAAACAAGGACTGTTATCAGTTCAAGGGCAGACAAACTGCGTGAGTCAACAGTTTATGCATACATAGAACGGGACGGCGAGTATTCATTAACACTGCCTCGGAGAATGCAGGCAATTTCGGATTCCGATTACGCAAAATACTTGAAACAAGTTGGCGGGGTCAACAACGTAACCTGTTTCCATGATGTGCTTTGCAATGGATGAGGTCGGATTTCATCTCAATCGCTCTGTTGCGTCATGGCGCGCACCAACCACTTAGGCATATGTTCAGCCACTCTTTATCGTAAGCACCGACTTGTTCTGCCGATACAGACGTCACAGCAACTGTAAGTGAACTGATAGATTACATATGGGACAGAACATTTCGGTAGGTCACGATTATGAATAAGCTGAGCGACACTCCTAGTTGCGAGTAGCAACCGCAATTCAGTCGTAGATTATGTACGAGTTAGAGCAGACTGTAATTTTTGACTTACATCAGTTGTGATATGATCGCCTTTGAAAGGTAGGTTCAAAAAGACGCATCTTAGGGACCGTACTCACAGCAGTCTTGATCAATCTTTCCTAGCTGTGAATGTCGGTGGACTTCTGAGGATATCCGTTTGTGAGCAGCACCTTCTTTAATCTCCCCTCCTCTCCTTGCAAGCACTAATCGGTGCAGATTTCCCGGGCTCTATGAAACAGGGTTCGCACCAGACCCCGTTTAAAGCAATTGGTGCAAAAGAAGAAAATTGCAAATACTGACCGCCCCAAGTGATCTTGCGGTGCACTGAGCGTTGTAGTGAGGCATCCTGCTCTCTAGTGAGTGAAATGTCTAGAAAAGATAAACTGTTGTTTGTTTCCTCTTCCTGAGAAACAGAAAGATTGAGATGAATGGAATTAAAAAGATTTAAAAGTAAAACCAAATGAATATTAGTGGTAAAAATTAAAATATCATCTACATATCGCTTATAGAGGATGGCACCATTTATAGCATCAGATAATTTTAATTCCGTCACTGCTAAAAATATATCTGCAAGTGTTGGACCTAACGGACTACCGATTGCTACACCATCAACTTGTTTATAAGATGATCCTGCAAAATCAAAACGGATATTCTGTTTACACAAAAGTATAGGTTCCTTGAGATAATCAACTGGGAGACAAAAAGGTAAATTTTGGTGGGAAATAAAATCGCACAGAAAGCCAACTGTTCCTCAAAGGGGAAAGTTTGTAAATAAGTAGTCGGCATCGATAGAATACTTCTTATGTGAACTCACCGATACGTTCTGTAAATTTTGTACCAGTTCGAAGGAATCTTTTACACAGTGGGAGGTGAAGATCTGACAGGTGGGATGGAGAATGTCAACGTCCCATCCGTCAGATCTTCACTCCATCTCAACCTCAAATAGTTTTGTGTGAGAAGACAAAGCTCTAGTGTTAAAGCTTCAATCATTTTGCTATTAAAACTGAATTATTTAGGAAGGGATCAAAATAGCTGATTAGTTCTTGGCTTGGGTGCAAGTGATTCTGAGTTGAACTGATTATAGGAACACTGTCATGCTGAATGTTGTGGCAATCATTATGAATAGCTCCTGTTAAAAAGTAGAAAGGATAGAACATCAAAACATCCTTTACAAAGCAAAGTCGCTGGCAAGAACCTTTTTCTTATGGATGAATGGTTATGTAGTAGAACAGTTGATCAACGACTTGAAAGAGAGAAGCATAGATTCATGAACCAGACTTTATTCGTTCGACAAAAATGTGGTAATTGCTGAATCAACTGGCAGATGCACGGTTATTGAACATAACGTAGCGTAAGTCATATTCGTGACACTGGTTCTACTTTTCCCCGTGTTTTGCACATTTTTTTCGGTGAACTATTTCTTCCATGGTTTACGATTGACACATATACTCGTGTATGAAAGAGTTGCCTATTGATATTGAGCTCACTGAAGCTCCTGCTGTTGTGAAGCTTTTTTTATACTCTTCTTTTCGTATGTGTGGTTATAGTTTCTCCCATCGGACGCTATGAAGCCCTTGTTGATCTTGTTTAAGATTCTCCTCCTTAGAGACCTAGTCGAAAAGTTCATTGGTGATACTAAGCTTTTTGCAGCTTATTATCGCATAGTCTGCATGGACCGCATTATCTGTTAGTTGTAAATTTCTCTTCCATTGTTACCATGGCGTCTGCTTAATCTGTGTTTACGTTATAGGTTCCTATACTCAATTCGACCACTGAACTCGCCTCCAGGCCTTTGTTTTCATGGTGTTGTATTTCTTCTCCGACGGTTGAATCTCAACGTGACGAGACAGATGTCATGCCATTGGTAACGCGCTGTAGTGCCGACATTTGCGTGTAGTCTTTAGTGTGTATCTTCGGTCGTTTTTGAAGAAAACGGGTGTTACTTAATGCGTTTTCTCCTTAGTTTTGATTGTACTTATACTTGCTTGTCTTCATACGCTTTAACCAGGCTCTTTTAATTTTATTGCGATTTCTTAATCATCTGTGCGCATCGTGCTGAGCTTAAAGAGGCAATTTTTCCAGTCCCCTCCTCCTTATTCTGGAGACAGCATCATAGTCTTCTGGATCACTGCAGTGCACAAGTCTGATCGTTACGTAAAAGTGGCGGAGCGACTCAGGGAATAAACAACTGTTGTTGGTCAACAAAAGTACGCGCGGTCTTAAGATTCTGTGATTTATGCATCCGCCTGTATTTTATTGCATAGGATGAATTCAGAGGGCAAATCATGATTTTCCAGTTTCTGCCATAAACAAGCGAACGAATTTATTCTGTTCTAGATCGATTTTAGCCACTACCCTATGATGATAGCTATTGTGCTTATGCAATGGAGTGAACAGCAGTAGTATCGATTGTCCGGAGGCGTATTATCTTGTCGGTGTTGCTAAATCGTAGTCGTTTGAAATGATTACTTAACAAGGTCCCTAAATACTCTACTTGTGTAACGCGGTGCCTGCGTTCAATTTATTGTTTGGTTACGTAAGTTATGGCTTACTGAATCTTTGGACTCGTGTTTGTTTTTGGTATGAATGTTTTAAAGTCTCTTCTTTTGGAGTTCGTTGTCATCCGTTGCCTCTATATAGCACATACTCCACTTAGGATGCACTCTTACGCCGAAATTTCTAGTTTTTTCTTTGGACCACTCATGATTGTTCTTGTCACGTTTGCTTTTGTACGGGGGCCTCTTCTGATTGCACAGTTACTCATCATTTTGGTTGCAGCTTATTGGGTGGCGATTCGGATGCTTCGTTTCAAACCGCATAGCCCCCAAAACAGTGTTCTGTCTCATAGAGCAAAACACAACTCAGTATTCTCATAGCACGTCACTCCTGATGTCCCTATCTCGCTCCGTTCTAAACCGACCAGTTGACTTGACCAGCTTACGCAAATGCATGTGAATTCCGAGAAGTACCCGCCCGCGATCGTTTTCATCAGGCTTCGAGAGCTGTCTGAGTCACCCGTTCAATCTGTCGATTGATTTTGTATGTACTTACAGTGTTTCCAAAGGACAATATACTTAGCGGATCCAATTCTAGTCTCATCAGTGAGAAGTTAAAACGACTGATTTGTTTGAATAGGAATGGGGCCTCAATTTCGTTACGATTAGTTGTTTCTTTTGGAACCGGAAATCATATGGTACAAAGGATGAAACCGTTTGACAGATCAACTCGCGTCTAATTCCTTTATGTTTACATCATAGTGTTCTTGTCTTTTAATACTTACCGTCCACTAGCGACAAAGCTATTTGATACATACTCACGTTTAACTACTGTTGTCAATACTTTTGTGAGTATGGTGTTGAAGTGTAGACTTGATGGTAATGAACCCTAAATGTTGTTTCCTACTTTTGTTCTTGGGTGTTTTCGATCAAGTGTGATGAACGGCATTGTTCATCGCAGTCTCTGTCTCCCCCCTGCCGCCCTCACACACGTGCGCACATTACTTTGGCTTCTTCCTCACGCTAGTTTTGTCAACATTGTTTCCCATTAATGTGTTGCAGCACCGGAAAACTTTTATTCGTCAAGATATCATTGCTGATCTGCTCTATCAGGTGTTACAAGGAACTTTACCACATGACATCACATTCACTCCCCTCCCAGGTAGGCAATACAACTTCATTTCTCACTCCCCTTCTCCCTCTGTCTGTTCGATCAGACAGTTATCTGCTGATCGATGAAATACTACTGATTCCACAATTCCAGCAATATGCTTGTAGTTTTGAAGATCTCGTGGAGGTTGTTCACGCTGATAGTCTGTTGCGATTTAGCGTACGGGGTTCGAAAGTTCGTCTGAAACCACCTGAGTTAAATGTACCATCGTTGCTCATTCATTTTATCCATATTTAATCTGGTTTTAGCAAGATAAAAATGTGATCTTGTCGAAAAAGTTGGCTTGGATCCTACGCCATGGGGCTGAGAAAACTGGATTGCAATATAAGGAAGGTGAGCCTGCGATCATCACCTAATGTTCTTCGTTCTCAGGTGGTTATTTGTATCTGGATGAAGTACTACAACTCTCCGCGTTCAATGGATTTTCTGTAGAGGACGTACGTCGCGTGGTCGAACTCAACGATAAACGTCGTTACGATTTGTCCACTGAACCTGGTACAAATCGGTTACAAATTCGAGCGTTCCAAGGTCACAGTGTTCCTGTAAGTTTTGTACATAAATGTATGCTTACGAACGAATGAAGAAGTTCGTCAGTAGGGGATAGGGAACCATCTAGCACCCTGAATAGATCGATTGCTTCTGATCGAACGTAAGTGCATGATTCGCTCTGACCGTTAGCTGTAGTCACAACTAAATTAAGGCTGTTTTTATCTGGACCATTATTGCCTTTCCGAGCCCAATTCGTTTCTCTCATGCAGCGTACTAGGTTATTTGTGAACTAGATATTGTCAGGATTCCAGAAGCTAGTGGGAGAAATTCAAGGGGATCGGAGTTTGAACTAGCCGCCTTATGATTGGGGGACACTGTCATCACCACTGGGTCATCATTATTGTAGCTGACGTATAGATGCAATATGGTTCTGTTAATCTTCAGACGGGCTTCACACGGCACTTTTCGAAAGTTGCATGGTTTTTTTAAGAATCCGGACCCGGGACCTAACGAAAGCAACTTCACACACTCCAAGCAGGCTCGACCATCACACAACGACCTAACGCAGCTAATCGGTCGGATGCCAACTGCTGTGTGTACCATCTAATTGTGCTCACAATTTGAAAGCGAGACGCATGAGCGTGTAAGCAGGTGCCGTACCGGGAGTGATGCGAATAGCCGTTGACCGAACGGTCGATCAACCGTGTTATGGGAAATTCATCACTGATCCGTCCGAAGTGCCTGTCATTGTGTGGTAATCATTCATAATTGCAGCATGTGAACTTGCGTTCATGTCACGTCCCAAGTGCAGATTTTCTCATAAGTGCAGGCAATTTTCGAAACCCATTGTAGCGTTTACTTCACCATCTGTATGATTTACGTTGATCAACGCACTATGTGTGGCTAAGTAAATCACATTAGTTGCGTTATAGCCTCTTCCTGGAACTACCTTGTTGGTAACATTGGTTTCTGTGTGTCCCTAGCTAAATATAATTGGGATGTACGGCAGACCGAGAACACGCGCAAACAGTTTTTACGCCAAGTCATTTCGTTATCGAGTGCGGCAAAAGTTGTTGGCCTGCCTGAGGGTTCCACTAGTCTCGTGTTCATTTTACAAGTGAACAATTCCAATAGTTTCGCGTTCTTTTAACAGCTTAATTCAATCTCTGTCGTTTTTAACTATGTGGCTGTTGTAAACAGAAATCTGTGATGAGCCTCCTGTATCCTTCAGGCTGTGACTCAGCCAATTACAATAGCTCGTAAACTGATTCCGATGTGTACAGTTTTAACAAATATTGTTTTAGGACTGTCGTCATTCACCGAACTGTGCAGCGTTAGACGCGAGTTTTTTTCCCTCAGTTTAGAACTCGGTCCGACCGAGTCTTGAAACCCAGTCCACTTGTGTGTTGGACCAGTTAGACTGGTTGACTCTCATTTCTTAAATACAGTCTAAAAAGTCTTTCTTGATACACCACTTAACGGAAACTATCTGCGTTTGACAAATTTACTGGATTATCCCTTCCCGTGTATCACACCTAACGTTACTATTTTATTTATTTTTGGTTACTTCTGTTGTCAACAAATTACTATTGTTTATTCGTGCTGCTGGAATTTATTTTGTAAATTCCACCTTATCTCGTCCTTTGCTCACTTTGGACTGCTGTTTAGTTGGATTACTACTGTTGACGGACTATGTGTCGCGGACCTATTCATAAATATGTTCCATGTTTGACATTGTAGTCAATTATTTATACAACTACATTGTTACACTCGTTGTCCAGACCGTATTTGTGAACCTCTGTTTTTACGCAATGCTCAATTTACCTAACACTTCTGATAACTAAAATCTCCGAACTACTCGTCACTGAGGGTCTTCCTTTTTCATGGTTCTTTGTGTAAGGGTGATACTGCACATCTTACCGAACAAATGTCTTCTTTACGTGTGCTGATTAAGAATGTGAGATATGTTAGTACCGCATGTATTATCAACATCCAGTCTACTTGCCTTGAATTCATTGCCGTAAATTATACGTTACGGTCTCTGCTGAACTAACCTGATGTTCACCATAGCTTTGATATAATGTACATCGTCAATCATTTTATGCTTTCTTGGTGTTGTCTTTCGAATAGATTTATATGCACCTTAGACGCGTCCCTTCTGAATTCTCGATTTTTTTCCGCCTTCCATGCAGATCGAAGGACTAGAATTGACACCAATCGTAGATCCGAGTCAATTCCCTGCGGTCATTCATGGGACCTACTTCAAGAATTGGGAAACCATTCGAACTGAGGGTCTCAAACGCATGGCACGCACACATATTCACTTTGCACCTGGGGAGACGGGCGATGCAGGAGTGATTAGTGGAATGCGAGCTAGTGCTGAGGTACTGATTTACATCGATCTGGCCAAAGCAATGCAAGACGGAATTAACTTTTACTTATCTGAAAATCAAGTCATTTTATCCGAAGGCGATGCAAATGGCTGCTTATTACCAAAGTATTTCACTGCAGTCTATCAACGTCATCCACGTGAGCTGCATCCGTTGTCGTGTTTGTTATTTTTCTACTCAGGATTTGTCTTGCAGTGGCGTGTTGATAGAGCAAGACAAGGTTCAACGATCGTGAGACGGCAAAACTTCTCTAAAGCCACCGCCTTTCGAGCCCTGAATAAACAATCACTGTGAAAAGGTTTACTGAGAGGCTATACGTTACCTACTTCACAACATCTCGAAAAGATAGGGGGAACATTAGTCTTAGCTGTAATCTTTATATAGGTTGGTCACCATTGTCGGTCATGTACCTATCGAGTGTTTGTTGTTCCTCTGATCGTTCACTTTATTCCTCCTGCAGTTACTGAAAGTGGGTCACCCCAGGAAGCAACTTCGGATTTTTTTTAAGCGTACGATCGAGGCCAGGCAAGATCAGTCATGGCCTCCCCGGCTGATACATTTCGTTCTTCATCAGGGACATCACATGGCGTAAGACGTGTCTCGTTTACATCAGCTCAACGCCTCGGATGACTTGTGAGCCTGAAAGACTAATCAATGGCTGTCGCATTTGGGGCTGATAGATAAGCTGTATATGGTTCAGGTGGAGTTCCGTAAAGAAGGAGCAAGCAACGTCAGTATCCCGTTTTTTTTCAAGTGCCACCTTATCACTCAGTATCCTCAGTGGAGAAGCCTCCGTCATGCATACCTTCAGATTGATCTCATAATTTACTTTCAAATTTGCCGAATCTCCTTTTTGGAACAGCTCAACTTTTTTACATTACCAACTTTGTCAACTTACCACCTTCCGCACTGCATGCTAGGAGATTCATGATTCGCTGGTTACAAAGCCTTCTTCCTCTATATTTTTCCTCCCCTAACACAAAGTTTTGCCTCAGAAGCGTGCACATAAATAGTGTATCTTCGTTCAAATTTATTATGTCATTCACTTGGTACGTTTCCACTTTTGATTGTAGACGAATTCACCGGTCATTCGCAGATGCGACGCTTCTGTACTCTCTGTAGATTAAACACGTCATCTCATCTTGTTTCTGAGAAGAAATTTTGAAAATCACCCATTGCTAGCAAGAAATTTAGGATACTCAAATAACATTTGAGTGGCTTTCTTCTAAAGCGTTGGACCGGAGGTGGGCACATTTTTATTTCTGAGATTTAAAAACCATCCATAACTTTCCATTCATATCGTCATAAATTTAGCATGCTCCGATAGTCATTCCTCCCCCTGGACACTTACACTCCGCTGATCACAAAGCTCTTGTTTGTGGGCGGCTGTTGTAGCGAAAAGGCGTCCAATAAAGCACAATCTTTACTGTCCAACACG
>JTDE01000870.1:22433-85719 GCA_014338405.1 Paragonimus skrjabini miyazakii
GTTGAGGTGCTCCGCCGAGTGTTTGAATACTTGCACCTCCGGCCTGGCAATCCACCACACTATGTTCAGAACTTGAGTTCTGATTGCTACCACCTTGTTGAATATCCAACTGCCCGAATGGTTCACCTCATCTTCCCTTTACTTCGAAAGCTTTGGCCCCCTGCGACCAGTCGTTGCACAGCACTCCCCAGTTTATTGTGATGTGCATTCACAGTATAATCGGTTTGTGGCGTAGCTTCCACTCGTTGCTCCAGATCGGTCGTGCTTCTCTAAATGTAACACAAAATCTCATCTATCGGTATAGTAGCTAACTTTTATAGGAGAATCTGTTTCATACATGTCGCTGAAATCAGTTTTGATGTGGGTCAAGCTATAGAACAAATTTATGGTTGGTTTCCCTACACCGATTTTTGAAGATGTGGTCATATATTTCAAGCTCAGTTATCTCGTCGATTCCTATCTTTGTTTGAACTCATAGTGATTGAGTGGTAACGCCGCTCATCTGCCGTACGTGCCCACGGGCCCAATTCGTGTCCGTGACCTCCTATCTCACACTGCGGCCACTACTTTTTGACCTAAAAGTTTAAACCTTTCTTCTTTTTTCTTGTCTTCGTTCTATTAGTAACTAGTTCATCTGTTTAAGGGTCAATACGTCTCATGGTGGTACAAGTGTCTCTTCTTGAATCGCGTTCCAAAAGTGTTTTGCTTTGTTTGACCATCATTTCACTCGTTACTTAGCGCGTACCAAATTGAGGTGAACGTGTGAACAAGGTGACCGCCTACTAATATTATGTTTCCCGGAAAAGCTGTTGTTAAGCGATCGATTGATCAAGTAATAAAATGCATCATGTGCCAACTGAGCATCCTAAATTATCCATCAAGACTACCAACAGGTGATGATGGTTGCGACGTACTTTTACATCAGTGGTACCATCACTGAGCCATCGAGGAAGACTGCTAACTGATGTCTTCCAGGTTAAGGACTTCATACTCATCCTCATCATTGATTGTTAACGTTTCTCAGCACCTTTGGCATGTCTGCATTCAAACGATTTCTTAACTCTTCTACTTAACTTTGACATAACTTATAGTTTTCTTTTTACAATCTGTTACAACGCGACAATGATCACTTCTTGGCAAATCACTTGTTCTTCTTAAAGCCATTGTGCAATTGTTTGTATATTTTTCCTCCAGCATCAAGGCTTCAGTTAGATTGCTTAGATTATGTAATAATTTTCAAGACGAAGACAATCAGACTCAGAAGACGAATATTTTATCTGCATCATCAAACTCTACTTGATCTGTATTTTATTAGAGTTTACATACACGAATATCAAGTGATGTTTCGTTTTGCCAACTATCGATCCAACTTGTGTTTGTACTTTTGCTACAATGATTCTGCACTTTTATGCAAACGTGAATCTGTCAAATCCGAACCAAAAATTGGACCACCGTTCTCACGGTCGTCAGTTCAACTAGCGACTGTTTGCTATTATCTCAGAATGCTTGCTGGTTACTGTATTGAATGACCCGACTGACTGAATCTGTTTCAGCTTTCTTTTGTCTAACGCTACAAAACTACATCATCATCGTTGATAGAAATTGTCTGTTTTCTGACTTTATACATATGACATTTGTTATTTTATTCACGTTTACTTATTGTCAAACAACTTCACTAGGAGCTGCTTTTGGAAGTTAGCGAACCAATGTGTATAACATGCGGGATTCAAACTATAATTGTGTCATGTTTCTCCTGAACATACAGTTGTATTTCGTTTGTCCCATTCCATTGTCCCCGTGGTTCATTCACAGGTCTACAGTTGCCTTTGGTCTAATACCACACTGATGTTTTCCACCTGTGCATACGTCTTGTGACTGGGTCGAGCATCGTTTGGAGGGCCGCGTGAGTGGTCAAAGAACTCTACGTGTCCGTTGAGTGGCAAATATGTCTATGCACAAATTACTGTCCCCTGACTCCTGTTTGACAACTGTGTCCCAATCTAACTACTGTCTCTCGCTACCCTTCTGGAAAACGTATCCTCTTTTTGTTTGACTTGCTAGTGTTTAGATATTTGTCCACTTCATTACGGAAACTGTTTGAAAATGACCAGATTTCTTGTGTGTTTCTTATTTCTCCTCATACGCTCGAATTTGACGGACCCGTGGAGTAATTTTGAAAGTCATTAAAACTGCTCGCGAACAATTTGTATGAAGAAGGTTTTATTTTTTTTCCAATGAGGGTGTTTTAGTGGTAGTGGTTGTTGTTTGTTCCGGACGTCTACTCCTCCCGTCCGCTTCGGGCCGTGGACGAGGGTGTAATGTGTTTGTAAAGCATGTGCTTTTGACTATAATTGCATTTGCATAATCTTTACAATCAAATCTGGGTGCTGTTCTTTCAACTCTGACCAGGAGCCAAAAATTCATTCGTGTTGGTTTGGTACAGTTAGCGTTCGAGCATCGTAATCATGCTATCTGCCATTTCCAATTTATCCGATTGACGCGGATGATGGTCTTTTGAACTGATCCGCGCTATTTTATTAGCATATATATACCTTGGTCCTGTCAGCTCTGTCCTTAGGTGGTCTATCATTACCATTCTCCAAATGAGGTGTTTTTTGATGTGGTGGTGAACTATGACAAGCGAAACGTGGATATCTGCTTATGATATTTTTGGTCTGTATTTATCCGTATGTCAACAGAGTATCACCAAAACGTTTAGCTAAAACTGAATGACATGAGTTTGCCACGGAAATTCAGTTCACTTTCCCCTGACTGTTCTGGGGAGTATCTGCGACAGACGGGCCACTAAAAGTATGGTTTCGTCGTACTTTGTTTATTACGCCTCGGAAAAATGACCGTTTGTGTTGAGGTAGGATTGGTGTACACGCTCAGATACCCTGGACAACGGCAAATAAAGTTGCCAGACGCTCACACCGCCTGCTATTGTCCCGTTTTTTGCATCCCATAATCGAGCACTTACTCACGGGATGAAGGTTGTCAGGCGACAAGATTAACTACCTTATTTCTCATCTCTGGATATATGGATAACGCCCGTATATTTCTGTTAACTCATGGAACAGATTCATGCATGCACTTCACATGACACCGTTTAAGCTCATCTAACTGTGTTGATACAAAATTCTTGGATGAATTCAGATAATTCGAATTGATCACAAGCAATAGTGAGATGATGTAACACTCTCAGAGCAAATACTTGAAACCACTGGTCTTGTGGATCTAAACAAACCCTACCAAATGGAAGCAAGCAGAAGAAACCTCGTTATCGACGTCTGCGGAAAATGAGTAGTACAATGTGCACGGATAGAGATGATTTACGACTTTTGGTTCATCCTCTTCATCTAGGATGAACAAGGTACATTGATATATGTTTTTTAAACAATTTGCACATTAGTAATGTTATTCTCCCCCCTCTCGTTACGAGCGTCACTCGTATATCTGATGGTCAAGTGAGCAAGAGCTTCGGTCCATATCTCGAAATATTTTTGGTTCGGACTATCACAATCTGATGTGTGACCAGACAAGGACAAAGTCAGTCGTGAAATTTCGGCTTGACGTTCAGGAGGAAGGCTTCATGATCATAAGAGTAGGATGAACAGCTGAAATTCATTCACTGACACAAACTCTCCAAAGGAGTTGAAAAATATTGAGACTTTTTGTACATTTTCCGCAGCTTTTCACGATCAGTGTTGGCATATCGTGCCGCCTATTTCTTCTGCTTTGGCTTTTATCTATTGTGTACAGTTTGTTAAATGCATCAACTTAACGATTTAATGGCGGTGTACGGATAAGGACTTTGTATGCCGATTAGGTCCAAGGTATAGGATAGTTCGAGTTCGTTGAGCCAAAATTTTCATCGAGGTCTGTTAGTGGGTAACTGATATAAGGCTGGTTAATTTCATTTACTGTCCTGTCTTTGTTAGTTGCTATAAGTGAAGATCCGAATGGGCCCGCCGCTGTATGTATAAGGCATTTAAGAATGACAACCAGGAGTTTTATTGTCTCATTTCTAACTGATAACTTAAAATGGAAGTAAATCGGTTTATGTGATGCTTGCTTAATCTGCTCAGCATTGGAATCTCTGAGTAGGACGTCGCTGACGTATACTGTAGAGTTTCACGCTTGTTATTGCTCTTTGTACAGTCCTTCACACGGACCAATCATTGAATGTTTGTGTGTGAGGAATTTCCGCATATCCAGCATTTTATCAACATAGGAACTAACGAGTGGATGCGTTTAAATTGTTTCTTGTTTAACAAACGAACATGCAGTCTTTGCATCAATGACCAATATGACTTATTAAAATGGCCAAATACGAATATCATAGGCAGGTTCATTATACGGGGTTCTTTTTTTTCTCGAAAAGATTGTTCAAATCTGAATGAGCGATCAATGAATCTCAAAAGTGATCATTTTTCTATCTGTTACAGAATGAAATAAAAATGTAATTTGGACATCACTCCCAACCACGTCTACACATATTTCGGTCCGGCTTAATGTAGAGTCTGACGCAGTGGTCACCAATGTTGTCTCATGAAAGCTTGCCTGGAATCCAAATCTTGGTAGAGCTCTAATGAAAGCAACACTGGAATATAGTGCCTCCTTTTGAGAGGGGCTGGCTGAACAGTTCCTGCAAATGCAAAAACTGCGATCAAATCTGAATGATGTTTGAATTATATCAACCAAAATTTGTCATAGTTACCAATTAAATAGTTTTTCTTTAAATATTTTGTAAATGACAGTCTGCAAACGAAAACTGATCTTATCGCACGAGTTTCTACATAGATTGCACGCAACGCTATTTCCGAACACAGTCGGTCAGTGATGTTCGGTAGCTGAAACATTTGGAAAAAGCTCTTTTGGGAAATCTACAGTACGATTTAGCCAAACGTAAAAAGTCCATCCTAAAAGCATCTAATAGCCGAACAGTTGTTTTGGAGCTGTTGTGTACCACATCCTGAACTAAATGTTCATTAAATTTTTGACCAGAAAGAACCCAAATACTTCGGAACTTGGGGTCATCCTGTCCCTAGGTTGCAAATGGGAATTCTGCAGGTCATTTTAAAGGGCGGAGCTGTGTTGTACGTGGTGTTATCGGCCACCTTCCAATCGTTTTTAGACAGTTCGGGTGAGGTTAGTGGCGTACTACCGGCAAATCTTTTAGAGGCAGGTGAATTTTGCACGTGAGCAACAAGCACTAGATTTGTTTACCAGGAACCTTCCTACTGACCTGAACAATTCGCCCGTTGTCTATTAAGGGTATCCTTCAAGGTGAATGTGAATACCGTCTCCGTTCAGAGTTTGAAAGACAGCTCGACCGTGGACCTTCAGATCAATTAGGATCACACCGTGGGTTTTCCATCGATGAATAAATTTTCAGATACCCCAGACACTTAGGTAACAAATTAGTCCAACCTCAAGTATTAGGAAACGTTCCTGGTACATGATAAATTTCAGAACTCACGCAGGCGGTCACTCTTACTTCGTTGACAGATCGAACGCTTCTGAGCATTTCTTCGATAGAAACTTTAGCAAACGAACGAAATCGATAAATTAGCTAAATTCGTTCTTTCATTTACTGGAACTCTCAACTGACTCATTTAGTGTTGGGACTTTTGTTGACCGAAAGCGCTTTCTGGCATGATATGTCATTGAATTGTGTAAGTAATTTCTTACCATGAGTTCCCAGGAACTATGATATTCTCCTCCATATGTTTCAATTTCTGATGTGCCCATAGTTCACTTGTCACACTTCCACTGTACTAATCGTCAGTGGGTTGCACATTTTCAAGTATAGTGCACTGATCTAGGAAAACGGCGAATGAGAAACTCCACGGTACTTGCCGAGGCGATCACAATGGACCAAGTACAGAATCAATCCACACTATACTATAACCAGTGCAATTACTTTCTACTGTGTGCTCATAATCAAAAACGGATTTCATTAGAACGACCGAAGTAACTTCAAAAAACAACAAATGAGAATTTTAAGTCTAACCTCAACACAATGCACTGATCGACCGCGATAGGTTGACAAAAATCGCCAGATATTTTGTCATGCCCACCTGTCTACTGTCTGATATCAGTAGTCTATGTTAATTTTGAAAACTCGAGGATGTTTGCGACACGCGTTTTTCATGTCATTCCCAGCCTTGAGCTCTTATGAACCAGTATGCCAAAGTCACCGTCAATAAAGCTGTACTTCCCGTGTTGAGCACATCGCATAACGGTAACAAGCAGATCCCATGACCCGTTGTCTCATCAGGTCAAGAAAGTGGTCGGAATTCCCCTAGAGTAGCTGAGGTCATCAACCAGAATAGCAAAGTGTAACTGCCTGATATATCATCAAATGTTATCAATCTACGTTTTAAACTCCCCCAAATCGGCAGTCCTATAAAAATCGGATAGAGTTTCTGTTATTCATTAGTGACGTCTGTCTGATTGACTAGGCGAATAAGTCACATGCAAAGCTGTTCAACCCGTTACGCAAATGTTACGAGGGCCTGAAATCCCTTCAAATTATAACGTACCCTTAGTAGCATATAACTGTTATCGGAAAACCCAGCATCTGTGTAGCCGCCTTTGGTAGGTCAATCTGGCGTGTTTATTGCGGAGCCGCTACGGTATTAATTGATAATGTGGTTCGGTGCTCGAGCTGTATAGACAACTTCACCTCACAACAAAGTAATAAATTCAGACACATGATTGAAGTGGCACCATACATGTAGATGTCTCGGTTTTTAACTCGTAGTTGTCGCAGTCAGCGATTGACGGTCGTTCATCGGAAAGTTTAATCAGTTCTGTCAAGTTACTGGGACGTAGATATTAGGGTCATTCAGATGTTGGAGCTCAAAGACATTGAAGATGAGCAGGATGATGGTACAGACAGGGATAAAACGTTTGAAAGCCAAGGGGATTACCCGTCTAACTAACGAATATATAATGTTGAAAACCCCAGAAATGCTCTCATTTTCAACTGAAATCCCTGTGAAGGCAGAACTGGATTGATTGATGAGATGCTATGTAATGTGTTCTCAGTCGGGGTCAGGTTAATTGGACTGATTAATCGAGGTCCATCTTGAGACATTATGATGATGTGCTCTAAGTTAGGAGAGCAAGGAAACTGTTATTTATCGGTCGTCTTAGGTATTCCGTTCTTGTTGCGCAGAATAAGTGAATTGGTGGTATTCGATATAGGTTTCATCAAACGGGAGTCACCATTTCTTATAGAACAAGAAAATTAGGCACCAAATGCTAGGTCGACCAACCTGTTTAAAGCAAAGTGCGGAAGTCGTTCACTACCCTGACCAACTTGTTCCGCGAATCGAAAATTGGTGCTGTCTTGTTTGCAGCCGTGGTTTGGAAAGTTTGTTGCAACAATATCCGCATTAAGACGGTAAAAAAATAATAAGTTATAATTCAGATATTCCAATGAGTTCTGTGAACAAATTACTTGAAATTAGAATAAATAGGGCAATCAAAACACACTATGGAAACCAACTCCCCTGTTTCTTGCTAAAAGAATTTGTCAGGAACTTGTAAGTTTTGCTATATATGTAGGAAGGTTTAGTCACACAAACCATGAGATCGATAAGGCCAGTTGAATGTAAGATAGTGCGTATATGTAGACACTATAAAAATAAGCTTAATGGAGTCTGTTACAACCGGGAATACTGTAATATCCATAACCTCTATCGAAAATGGGGACGGGTGACTAATTTATGGAACCGAAATAAAGATGTTGATGCTCAAAAGATCGAAAATATGGTAAAATATACAAGAAGTAAATGTAATGACCAATACTACAGTAGTAAGCACGAGCGATCGCACTATACTACTCAGTTATGTTCGGGCATGTGTTCGGATGTTGAAGTAACCGGGGTGAAAATATAAGAAACACGAGTGCAATTTTACATGAAATTGTTCACTGTACATACAGGTGCTTGGCACTGGAAACCGTGATGTTCTGGATGTAATGTCATATGCAAATGAATGTTTGTTTGTTTATCATTGTATTGAGGCTCTTACCCCACTCGTTGGTTTCCGAATAGACAATCTTTACGCCTCCCGCGCTTTTTGTTCACGACGCTACACCTCATATGATGCGGGAAGTAATGATACGCTGACTCCAGCTGTCGATGAAAATATTGAATAATTGTGTAAATTGATTAATCGAAAATGGCGTTCACATTCACCGCGAGGGGCAAGATATTTTGGAAAGTCCATCAAATTTTTCAAGACAGTCCTTCATCACACATGACAGAATGTATTCACATACGCATTATCTTCTATTGATCTCCCTCCTCTTGATACTGTGTCTATTGAGTTTCTGTTAACAATACCGACAATTCCATCAGCAGCTATTTTTAGGAAGCAGATTCTCCGTAGCATTATTAGCTCCTAGCCATCTGTAAATAAAGCTACTTTTAAGCAAGAGTATGATAGTCAAATCAATTACTTTGCATTATATAGCTTGAAAGATACGCGTTCCTTTCTGCTCTCTCACCCAAGCATATAGGTTACTGTGAAAACTCGGTTTTATTTGATCTATTCAATGGGGTAAAACTTTGGTCTTCTGCCCACTTTCATTGTTCTAGAATGTCAGGAAGAAAGCGAGTTGAAACAGTTACGACACTTTGTGAACAAAACTCTGATGAAGTTTTGTGTGTATGATTCACAACAGAACACTAACCAGTTCTGTAGATCATTCTAAGATTTACATCAAAGCGTTTCCGCAGCATTTAAAGTTCCTAAACATAAAATGAACTCTCCTCTCTAAGTGTAGTAAAAATATCCATGTATTTCACCATCTACATAAATGGCATTAAAACTCAGTATGAATGTCTAGTGAAAGTGTTATCAATAGGGAACGATATCACTGTAAGTAATCAACGTAGGCTTAACATTAACACCGGAATCGCATTTATGGTACATCAATTAAACGGAAAGAATCCCCATCACACTGATAGTCAGACTCAAATCATTCACACACCATCAGTAATATTATCTACGAGTTCGTTCATAATTACAGTGTCAGGTATATTGGACAAACAGGGGGACGCTCAGGATATGTATCTTGCAATGTAGTGCAGTCCACCTCTCGACCACGTGATATCCGAAATGTTTCGAAATTAATAAATCTATCCTACTAATTATCAGTAGCGCGGATATGTTACTCAAAAGTGGCATTGGTTGCTCATCGATAGCCAACCTCGCAAATGATTAGTCGAACACCAAATGTATAGGATAAGAAGTAAGTGACTTGATCCAAATTACCAGCACAGTTTGGTAAAACACCTGTTAGAGCACATGCTGCATAGATATGCGTGATCTTTTTCCACTGCTTCGAACCTAATCACTCATTCGTATTAATTAACCAGCCAGGTTGCTTTTTTGCACAACGTTTAAATGAAATAAGATATTCAATCTAAACTGTTTTGTATTTGTGTTCTACTTTCAGAAAAAACTTTCGTTATACATTACTGTGAATGTGCAAGATTGTACACTCCAATAAAATCACCGTGTAGGCCACTTACAGTAATGGTTTCACGTCGTTGTTTGATCGAGTGGTTCTCTTGTTTCATTTCTACGTCTGAAGACTTTTTCCTTTCATGTCATACAACCTGTCTTAAAGTTTTTGTACGGATTATTCGTCAATTTTAATTCCTAATTTGAACGACAATACATTTATTAACAGCTGACAGCATGCCCGATAGCTGATAACCGGTAGGTCAAACTTATTTATCACAGTTGACAAGGGAAATCGAAATGTATGTACCTTCAAAAACCATCTAATTGTCCGTTACAAACCTTTTTCAAATCTGCCCACAGTTTGCTAGTGTGGCAGTGCTAATCCTGCAATGGCAACCTTAGGGCAGCTGCAAATCTTGCTTGTGTAAGAAACGGGGTAATCGGAAATTCAACATTATCGTTCTAGATACTTGACCGTGACAACAAAAGTTTATAAATAACTGGTTGGTAGTTTGAGGTTGTTAATCAGTAGTTAGTCAGCTGTTTGTCAGATCAAAAGTCTGCGATCGTGATCGACAAATTATGGAAACGACAGTGTATTTGGAGATACATCTAGTCGCTCACAATCAGACCGCAGTTTACAAAATGATGTAGAGAATATTTGTTCCGCTATTATTCAAAATGACATTTTCTTCTGAAGTCTTAGAAATATCAGGATATATCGATTTAATTGATTGAAGTCTATCTATCCACTGCTTTCATTTCCGATGTTGTCACATAAACAGAGCACATTTATCTCGTTGTAACACAGAATATTTAGGCATATTTCTTGCTGTGAAAATAACTAGCAAATGAGTTATTAATTTCAACATTCTTTTTCAGTTAATAAAGTTGGATGTCTAACAATTAAACTCACCGTCACCTTTTTAAGAAGCTGAATATGAAATTTATATACATCTACATTCTTCCGCAAAGGTTGCGATATTCATCCACTGTCTGTTCGCAAACTATTTTATATGTGAATGGAAAATTCTTTCTAAGCTTATGGCTTTCTCTTTACAATTGGCGATGTTCATCGCTCGTGTTTATGTCGACTTCTGAGTGCCTCCGGTAAACATGTAAACAAAATTTCTTCAGATACTCCTCATCCATCTTAATCAGACTTATATCGTTGTGTATCACATTGAACTGTCAGGTTTGTGTTTAATTCCTTTTTTTTTGAACAGACTAAAGTAGTTACGGAACTTTTCACTTTTGTTGGTAAACGACTAAATTTTTGTCTTTGTGCTGTCATGTTTCAAACAGAGAAGTCAGTTTATATTTAATCAAGAGTTCCTTAATAGTCTTTTAGTGTCGTTCATACGGTGATACTGAAGTTCTGTTTTTTGAGTTACCGAATCAATCAATAGAGTTGACCTACTTTGAACAGTTATCGACATTCACCTCTTTTCACATCTTTTAATTAAACATGAAGTTGATTTAGTATATCAGTATTTATCAGATTATTGGTTTCAGTAAAAAAAATTCTATAAGACATATTTTGGGTAGCTTTTGTTTTTTTTGGAATGCCGATACGTTAGTGCCTGTCGTAAGTGTAAGTCAACTTTGTTAGAGACCAGTGATTATTAACTGTTTTACATACGTATTGCGCAATTGGGAGGCGGCTTGTTGCGAGAGAAACAAAGTCGTTGCGGTTATCACATATAACTTGCCTTCAGCATATGCATCATCTGTATAGCAACCAGGCTAGTAAGTTGGCCAATTGTGTTTTACTAATTCTCTTATCTTTTAGACTAACAGTTAGTTGTTGGTCATTAAAGTATTTTGTTTACAACACTTCCTAGTTAAGATGGTCTCTTTCATGATCCGCCTTCTCTGGTTAATGGATTCGTGTAAAGCGGTTGAAAGATAGATAGCCTATATCGAGGTGTGTTTTCCTCTTCTCCAAAGTTGGCAGTGTCAAATGTTCACTGTTTACCAGACAATATGTTGGTGTGACATTTTGAAACGGTTCTTATCGGCAATTTTAAATGCTTTGTAGTTAAATGTATCAGAATCATCTACATGCTAGTTTCGCATTCACTTACAGGGCTTTAATTGGTCTATATCTTGTTAGATTTTTGTATAGCAAACCAATAGTTCCAACTGAAGTATTTTTTTCTCTTAGTAATTCATTATTCTCTCGGTTTCTGATAAGTTTCTTCTCTTAATGAGTTTGACATTTGAATAAGGTACCATTAGTTAGGTCACTCAATTTGTGCATACGATAAAACCTGAATGATGCAATTACAAACCCAGAGTCCACAGAGAACTGCTTCCCCTTTCACTATCAAACGAATCCTGTGAATACCTCTCAAATTCAAGCAATACTGGAAACAACTGTTTGTCATATTCTACGTGTTACAGCTATCTTGATTTATTGTGAGCAGATCTGCAACTACCTGTAACTTCTGGTTTCATGTTTGCTGCTTGTCGAAAACACCATATTGGAGTCGACTGATTTACTGATTATTAATCCAGCGGGAATGGATATGGAAAACTAATTTCATAATCGCCTTCAAATGGAGAGCAATATGAGATGTAAAGTGCACAAATTTATTCAGAATAGGATTCGTTCTGTCATGGAATCTAACAACTCTTGATTAATACGATAGACCTTATAAACATTGAACGCAATCACTAGTCATTAGCCTATTCAAATCGTTGATGTTGGAACGTTTACTTCAGTATGTCACAATTCTATCATCAATCAGGCAGTCCAATTTACCAGCCATCAATTTTGTAAACTCGATTGGTGTAAACGTGGACTCAATCATTGTGCCAAATAAACTTAAAAGTTCAAACAAATTCCAAAATATCCAATGCAGACAGAGTTGCATACTTTTTCCATGGAAAACAGTAAATGTTTAGTGATCCCCTTGTTAGACTCTTCAGAAATAGCATACGATTGCGAACGTTTTCAAAGGGGATCTTAGTAACCACAGACTGACTGCTTCCACTTCGATTTTTCTCAAGATATTTGAAGATTATTTGTGATAACAGGTATTTTACTATCTTCGACTAACCTATTCATTCAAATTCGTCTCTCAATCGTGACACAGAATACTTCTGACTGTTTGGTACTTTCATTCAGAATGTGTTTGCTAACTCTTCAAAAGTGTGATGGTTGTATTCTGTGCCCGCCGCACAAACTGTATCCCAACTCTAATTCGTCATGTAGATTTAGTGTTCACGGGTTGTGTTCACCCCATTGGTTCTATCGTTCCAGGATATTCTGTAGACTTTTTCAAACGATTTGTCAAAAGGACTCTCTTCTAATAGTCTCAGGAAGTTCATCAGGTGTTCACCACAGTTGTACCAGGCCAGTCTTTAAGCCTACATTTACGCATGCTACCGCAAATATAGCTTAAGCTATTATCTGTCTCAGACGTTATTGTTGAGACAAATACGACAACTTTGAATGAACGGTTGATCACTAATCAATCTCATAAATTTGTTTTAATTTACCACCTTTGCTTCCGCTGAATATTTCTTGCTGCCGTTGTGCCCACTGGTTGAATATCTACTCATCTGCAATGAGAAAAACAAAATGTTCCTATCATTGCTGTCCGTAGCCTGAATAATCGCTTATTCGAAGTCTCATCAGGTTTGAACGAGTATCATTACCAAAATCAGTCGGTACCTAGTTTGGTATGGTACAGAGACGAAAGCAACTCAGAGGTCAACTCAAAGCTCCCTGTTGTATGACAGGCAGTTTCGTTATGAGTAGTATATTACCCACAGGAGACAGTCAGGAACAAAAGGGCACGCTCCGAACGCCAGGAAGACGACGGACAAGAAGAGACTATCGGAATAGTGTGTACGCACTACGGCAGAAGTTCCACCAAGGCGAATGACAATTATGTATGTGAATGCATGTCTAGCGTGCAAATGAGTGTGCGCGTTTGTGGTTTGATTTTTGACATGAGTTTGCGCAATAAACGAATTCTCAGGCCAAGCGTCTTTTACGGTCACAACACTCTCAACGCTTCTGGGTTTTGAATATGGCTATTGTGCCAATTGCATGCGTTTTACAGAGAAGCTTGATTTCTAGATCGAAAAAGTTAAATGGCTTTCATTGACTAAACCATCAGTTGTATAGTTTAGGTTTGAGGGAAATCTTTTGTTTTATTTTTTCATTAAAAATTGAATATAAAATCTCATTGGTTTCTCCATTATGTTGTTACCACAATGAATAATGACGAGCAAACCCATACGTGTGGTTAACGAACAGAAGTTTTCTTCTGGGCCCGACTTCAATCCGGTTGTTGCTAGTACATATAGCCAAATGATAGTCCGATAGCCACCAGCGTAAATTCACTCACAGGCTTTTCAAAGAATTTAGCCTGTACAATGAGTCCCGTAGATGAACTGGTGTCAGGTTTGCAAACCCGTGAAAAATCAGGAATGAACGAATCTCTCCGCAGCCGTCTTCAGGCTATACTGTTACCTATGTCACCAGCTTAAAACTAGTTGAACATGCATTTACTTACAGCTGAATCCGTGTAAGTCTACCTTTGAATCAGGGAACCTAAATCATCAGTACACGTAGAAATATTCGTCTGAATATGGCAGACTCGTAAGTTCCGATTCAGCTGGTTACATGAGTTACAGTCCAACAGAGCTCGATAACTCGTCTGGTCAATCAATTAATGTAAACGGAAAAAAAAAACAATGAAACACTCATTTTACCAAGTGATACACAGTTCATTATCTTCGTCAATGTGTTTATGGTTTACAATGCTGCCCTGTTGCTTCGGTTTGATCACATAAAAGTGAATTGCCTGTGTAAATCAATTTATCATAACAATGCAGTTATTATTACCCCCCCCCACCAATTTACGCATAATCAGGTAATACTTTCCAAATGCTCATACACATCACCATCCTGCTCCTCAAACTGAGAGTAGAATGTCTGCTACTATTAAACTGACTCGTTTTGCTTGAGGTTGTACATAATTGGAACGAGAGGTTACACGCTCATTGAGACTGTTTACTTAGCCTGGAAATCCTGCCTTGGTTTTATAAAACATCTATTTCACAGTTTATGAGATCACTCCATACACAAACAATGTGTAGAAGCACTCAACTTGCAATTTTACGTAAAAATATTTCGTCACTTCGTTATGTACTCTCTTAACCAAATATCCGAAGTCTGATTCCAGCTTATCATCGGTACCACTAGGTCTGCTTTCCCTGACGATGAGCAACGAAAGTTTATCAATAGTTTCGTGATGTACGCTCTGAAGACAACATTTTCATGGGAGCGCTCTGAACCTTCTTGAATCGCACCAGTAGACGGTGAACTCAGCCGGTAATTCTGGGCCTGCAACTTCAGTGTATTGGACACTTGTTGATCTGTCCTACATGAGTGTCGCTTGTAATGAGTTGATCGGTATAACTGTAGACCTCATAAGCTATACTCATCAAATAAGTGATCGGATGGTTAAGAGCTTCCATTCGTGATACGAAGATGCCCGATTGTGACTTTTTTCCGACTATCCTTACCCGGTAAGCGTTAACAAGACCTAAGTTAGTTTTAGGGCTATCATCATTTCTAGCTCACCTTCTCGTGACCGTTACCAGCGGAAACGACATTCGATTGTCAATCACATGGTCATAAGTTGCAGCCCGGTGGATTCGACTGTTTTGATTTGTGTCTGAGCAGCCTGACGATATCATCCAGCTCACATGCTACTTTGTATACCATATGATAATGAACACAATGTGTCATACAAAAATGAATCTCAAATGGTCACTGGAAAGTGTAAATCCTAAAGGGACCAGGACTTAGGTCAACGAGATGAGAATAAGTCAAACTACTTTTGAACAAATTTGTAGTATGTATATCTTCATATGGTTTCAGTGAACAGGGTTGGTTCGATAAAACGGGCATAGTTTCGTTTGTTGAATAAGATAGAACAAAACATAACACACATTAGGTAGTATACGGAGAATAAGATCACACAAGATTCACCAACAATTTCAAGGTGAATTTTCCTGACACGATCGAATGTAGCGTTGAGTGAGTGAGTAGCATGGTAATATGTGCATATTACACTTTTCTGTGTGCGTACGGGTATAAATGTTTAAATGCCCACTTCGATCTATACAACTGACTGAGAACGGTGTTGACCATTTGGACGGGCAGATAATTCTGATGTTTTGTCTAAGCACAACTTGATCCTTCTTGTTTGCAATGAGCTAAATTGAGTACTTCTTTTGGTGTTAAACATGCAGATTGTCCGCTTGCATGTTCGTGCAGTTCGAGGTTGCTGGATCTTTCCGGAGTTACGTTTCCGTCTGTTCGTACGGAACACTCAGAGGAAGCCCCCAGCACTGGACTGTGCCTGCTGCCGGTAGACTGTGGTCTCGATAGGGAGGAGTGTGAATCGGTAGATGTTTGAGGACTGTAGTTTTCTATTTGATTCAGCCGCCTGTCAGACAGCTTTTCAATCGATTTGTGCGGACAATAGATGGTCTGTGTGCTTGATACGGTGTCGAGTATAGAACACACAGGAAGACGAGGTGATGTGTCGGACAAGGACAAATTTTCCGCATCTGTTGGAGAAGGTGACCCGTCAGAACTGGGGGCGTTCACGTAGGGCTCTGATTGGGAACGTGGCGAACCACATTGCTGGTCAACTGCTGGAAGCTGTTTCTCGTACTTACGGTAGCTGGATGCGCCTGTGTGACTCAGATCGTCTGCTTCGTGTTGTTCCAGTGGGAATGTGGTTTTCATCGATTTAGCCTGGGACAAATGGCCTGATTCTGCAGATTTTTGCGGAAATAACAAGGTAGAATTTGGTGCCAAAAGATTTGAATATGTAGATGGAGGTATGAGGTATGATTGTTGGGTTAGAGGAGCTGACAATGGCTCAGATCCCGGAGGTAACACGAAGGGGAAAAGATTCAAAAAGTTAGGGGGTATTGGAGGATACACCGATGGAAAGGAGGAACTGGCTGGTTGCTGCTGCTGTGCGTGCATTTGTTGTTTCGCAAACAGTGCTTTCCCAAGCATTGCATCCGACAATCCAGAAAAATAAGATGTGCTCTGAGCTCCTCGAGAGCAAATGTTAGTATCTGCAGCCAAGTCGTATGGATCTTTTAATGGTTGCTCCAGATTGGCAGCAGTCGTGCTGGTTAACATTGGCTCTCTAGCGGGTTTCAGTCCCAATAAACGGGGAATACGTGACAGTAGTTGTGAGCCGGCTGCGTTTGTTTTAAACCAATTACCACTCTGCTCCCATGTGGGTTCCGGACACAAATAGAACGGTTCCGAGACTCCACGAGCTTCCGGTGGTCGCAGGTTTGCATACAATTCGAATAACTCTACGCAGTTAAAAGGCAGTGGCTGCCTTTTAGCCGCCCCGGTGCAACTTAAAGTTTGCAGGGACCCGGAGGATCGACCACTAGCGTCAGAACCACATCCTTTTGCGCCACCATGACCACGACAGTAACGAACCTCGGCAGATTCAAACAACGGCGTGAATTTGACCGCTTTTACTCCCAGCTCGTCTGTTACCAACTGGAATTGTCCCCACACTAGGTTTCTGTGTCGCTGGGTGCCTCCAATGTTGAACTGTGTTCTATTAATGAGCCATAAGCTATTCAAAATGGCCTGTAATTGAATAGAACACACATAAACAGTGGAATTACATACACGTGTAGGAAAACTGATCTTCAACTTTTGGATTAATTGACTTTTGAACCTGAATATTACTGCTGCTTAGGCTGAGTTAATTGTTTTATTTCAAGGTTAATACTACTAACGGTTAAATTCAATTTTCGTGACCAAATAGATCTTTTGATTGCACCAGTTTGGGCTCAGACATTCGACCCAGATTTTGTTCTCACAACGACAACGCATACACAAGTTCGAAACTGCGTGCTGATCATGAATCGCCGTGGCCGTATATCTACATATATGTTGAGTTGATCACGACTTCCTTAGATGGTGAACAATGCAAACGAAAGTTTAACCCCCACAATATTTTCGTGTTTTGTCGGTAGAGAAAACCCAGTGCTGTCTAGCAAGGCTTCCGGTCGAACTGGACCACCATGAAGGTTCATATGCATGTAGATACTCTGATCTATTAAAAGTGATGACTACCTTCAAATGTACTTTGTATTTTGGAATTCCTTACGGGCCACCTGTTCTATCTACCTCATTTTGGTGAGTTCATCTTCCTCAGTGAAGAGACTCACCAGTAGTACATAACTTTCATCCGGTTCGGAAATTGAAGTTGCGAGCATACTCAACATTTGTTATCAATGACTCTTTATTAAATGTGACCAGATCATCGGATTTGAAAATTAAATTGCATCAGTTTTCGAGTAGTGTTCAATTTACTTGATAATCTCGAGAGGATATCGGGCTAAATCCAATCAATAACCCCCCCCCAAATAACATTTCCTAATCAGGTTGAAACTACCGATTGTGAAATATCGGCTAAGTTATGTTTTGATTATTGATAAAATGTATTCGGGTAGAACAACTTTTATTTACAACTACACTTTTCTTTTCAGACGAACTGGTAAAATTAGTCTTGTACGCTAGATTACACGTTGTTGTTCGCACCTAGTAAAGAGTCCGTTTTGCAGTGTCGGTTAAATCGTATTCATTATAAGTATGAGGATTTGTGCTTAATTCCCGATCTTGACGAGAAGTTTCATTATTAATAAGTTTTAACAAAATCATAACTTGATTAGTTTGGTAAAAGATAGACATTCACGACATAGCAGGTCAGTTTTTGCGATCACATAAACATCTTAGCCGACTCATTGTAAACATAGTGACAGACTAGGTTTATTCGCTTCATCTGTTTTATACTGTAATAATGTATATCATATTGTAGATTCGAACATATTAGTTACCACAATTTCATTTGTCTTCGTATCAATTTTAGAAAAAATAGTTCAACAGTTGTCCTACAAGTAATATCATTTTTCCGGATACTTTGTCATAGACATTAACCGAAAAGTGACTTCTAAATACATTGTTTTCATTGTATTCAATAAAAATTACTCAAGCCGTAAGTCTATGACTCGACCCAGTTGTCACTAACAATTTTCTTAGTTAGTTCCCCAAATTTTGCCAGTAGACTAAACAAGCAAACTGGGACTACATTCTGGAGTGATTACTGTTTTATCTGTGAGCATTGGTAAGTTTTATCTGTGAATTATTTTCTAGCGTTATCACTTTTAATACTCTTGTAAAAACTTGGCCAACCAATGGGTTAGCTGATTTAATAATGAAATGAACCATAACTTGAGCACTTGGAGTTTCAAAATATGCTTCAAGTAATTATATCGAAATGTGTTTGGCTTACTTGTGGGTTGTCCTTTCCCAACAGACCACCTTGAACAAGACCGGCTGGGGTGAAAGACCTTGCGACTGCTGCACGTTTGCTTGGCACACCTGACGAGGTGTTGCCTTCAACTTCCGAATGATCCTCAGACGATCGTTTGTATCCGCCTGGGCTAGCACCGTACTGACCGCCACCAGAGCCACCTGAACGACTCAGTGCACGAAGCTCATTCAGTCGTTGGTTTAACACCGCTCGTGTGCCGGTGAATGCGCTTCCTTTGAGCACCGAGTGCGGATAGTCATGGTACTACATGAAAAAGTGTATAAAACGGGCTCTAAGTGATTTATCAAACGCCCACAGTGCCAGAAACAAGTTAACCTTTGCTTCACGATCATGTTTGCGACGTTTCCAGCGGGATCTGCGATGCGTGTTAAGTTTGAAAACTGTCTACTAGTTACAGCTTGTCAAAGACTGATTGAAAAGAAGACAGTTGAAAACAAACTATGTGCCTACTTAATATCCCCCAATAATTCGTCGCACTGTCCACTCGTACAGAGGACAGTACAGTGACGTATTTGTTAACTTCCCGTTTGGACTCATCAGACGCAGACAAACTAAACAAGAATCAAACCGGTAACCTTCAAGATACAAGACAATCTCGTATCAACAGTAGATCGATGAGTCCAACAGGATTTCTTATGTGAAACACCAGTCTAGTTAGTGATAATTGACACTGTACGTTACCGGTCTGTACGGACTGGATCTAACAAGTATACAAGGTTTCGTGATGATCCGACTACCGATTCTTTGCAACCTTGCCCAGTAAGCTACCTCCTGACTACTGTCGACCCAAATTGATGTCTACGGTATACAGTTAGTTCTCACAGTCTGTCCGATGATGGACATATCAGCAAACACTTAATGAAAACGTTTGTAAAGACGATTATTCTACTCGAGAACGTCGTATGATTCGCTATGTTTAACTGATCTCGTACTTTACTTTGTTGGATGCAGATAGTTTGCATTCGAGTTGATAGATTCCACAATCTATCAACATTATAATGTTGAAATCGTCCTTAAGATAATACAATTTACTGATGAATGGCAAAAACCGTAAAACCGGCCGTCTACTTCCAACGGATGTTGACCACTACATACATGCCACGTATGCGACCATATATTTCACACCTAACATAATGATAGAACGTGTGTTCCTTGCAAGTGTTTTGATGTATGCACTGACCTGCAGATTCTATAAGACAATACCTATTCGTGAATGATAAATGCCCTTCAAATAGTGCACCCTAAGTTCGATTACTTCGAATGGACTTGTCGAAACTTGATCGATAGTTACGTGGGATAGTCCAAACCTATTTTCTTCCAAAAATATGTAATGGTTGAACTTGGATAGCACTTCCTGGTGAATTGTTCTCCTTCAGGTGAGACACAATGAAGTCTAATACGGTATAATTGTTCATCCTCAAAACAACCACTGTACATATAGATGGCATCAACCAAATTTCGTCTGGGTTCAGATTCTCATCTTGCCCCTGCCAACGCTCATCAATACTGAGAAGTCTGATTAGGGTAAAAATGGTTTTGCGAGACCAAATGATGATGACTCGTAGCTTGTATCAGTCATTTATTAAAACTCGTTCCGACAGCCAGAACGACAATAGGTCAATCGCCGGAGCAATTTTCTGGCAAGTAGTATGCATTTTTTTCCTAACCAGACCACTTATTTGTTTAGTTGATCTTTTTAAAACCCTATTTAATAACAGCACGCGGTTAGCTGCTTTTAAGAGTCAACCATTTGTTCCATAGCGCTTCTGATGTAATTACGTTGCAGTCATAACACGTAATTGAAAACATAGTCGCCAGCTAACAATTTATGTAAACTGACCCAAAACCATATACCTCTGTCTGAACAACAACAAAATAAGAACGCAAATTATATTAGGGAAACATTGCTTTACGTGATACGCCTATCTCCTAAACGTTCACTCTACGCAATACATGGACAGTTAACAAAGCACATCAAGTTCAATCTGTCGTCAAAAAGATAAGTTCCACTATGTTCACGAAACACAACCGAAGTCTGAAAATGCGATCACATTCGACCACGGTCATGCGTTACTTCTCCCGATAAAACATCAATCTAGAGATCTTGAATATACTGGCCATGTATACAGCTGATAATGTAACAGTAGCAACCCATTGAAGGTAAGTAAAAAAACCATTCTATAGTCACCGGGTCATACGTAACACCACACTTACCACAATCTTCGTCTAACACCCACCCACCCCTTATATCACTATACCTCTCTAATTGCCCATTTCATTTTTATCCACCTGTTGTTGTCTGAAAAATAGGTGTGGTTGTATAGAAAATGCCAACAGAATGGGAATAATGGTCAAGGTGTTTTTAGTCTGTTGACTCCGAGAAGACTGTGCAGTTGTGCAAAAGAAGAAGGTTGTCATGTAGTTTGTTACATATGGTCTGCACCTATCAGAGATAAGACCAGGGTTTTTGTCAATTCGAGCGACAACCTCATTCAACTGTTGGCCCTGGTGTACGATTTCCTGGTGGTGGGGATCACTGAAGTGATTATGATGGTTAGGCACATCATATCACCTCTATGATGCGCCCAGGGCAAGCACGAGTACTGTTCAAGTTGAAGTTTTGGAAAGACATCTGGGTGTTATACAAGAGCACACACATACACACCACATGTACTTCGGCCCACAACTCTGACAAACATGGGATAATTAGGTTGATGCTGTTATTCCATATTGTTCATACAACCTGTTCGCTCATGATCACCATTGTGATTCACCCATATGTACGCATGTACACAATGACATACAAGTAGATATATGCATGTAAGTATATGTATAAACTTTCAGTGTGTGATGACATTGTTTTCGGTCAGTTCGTATATTAGTGTACATGTGCATGCCCGTACAATTTACCAGTTGCAAAATATGACTCTTAATTGGTAACGTTGGACTTTCAGAACAATTTACCCGTACTGGCTTTCGCGAACACATCAGTTCAAAAGCTTCCTTGATTATGCAAAGAAACATGAAGAAATGAGTCGCACCTGTCGCCCAACCTATCCCAAACCAAATGAACTAGACAAATATGTGTCTTGGAGGAGGGTGCATACATGATCATGAAACTTGGTAGACTTATGGGTGCATAATCCATACTAACCTAAATTAAGCCAGTATTGTTGTATATGCCTGAGTATTATCAAGTTAAATGGGGTCTATGAATATACAGACGATCATATGTTTATGTCTGTGCATACAAGCGTGTGCATATATATATATATATAAACCGGTTTACTAACTACGCTTTAGGCACCACTACATGCATATTCTCATTATTCCATCCCACTCCTAAAAATGACGTTTGCAAAACATTTTCTTACTTCCTCTATGAGCTCGCAAGTCAGGTTAATTGTAACTATCACATCCGAGGTTTCCGTGCCGAAAAACTCAGGTGTCTGTTTACCTACATATTTAAAAAGTAATTTTCCGTAATTAACATGTATGAGTTTGCGTGAGATTTATCGCGTTGTTACCCAACCTGAATCAAGTCTAACAGTTCATAAGGGCGTTCACAATGGTCACCAACTTTGATAAGCGTGCGCCATAAATTAGTTGCTGGATTAGATAACGTGCATAGTAACAGTAGACGATCACGTAGTCGGCTAATTCATATGAATGCGACAAATAATTCTGTTGATGTTATTTTTTGTTAAAAGCTATGCGATGAATTAAGTTAAGCAGTGAATGCGTACGACTGTCGACTTGTAGTGTACTTAGTTTTCTATTCTGTTTCAGATGCGCGCAGTAAACATGCAATATAGCCCTAACTGAAGGAGCTCATAAGTCGTAAATAGACCTGACCAGACCGGAATTCGGGCTTTGGGTCTAATGTACACATATAATCAATTAAAGTATCCACATCGATGCATCTCCGAACATCTTAAACAAATTTTCAGACAAGATCTCCGATTAGAGGTATTGTGTTAGCACAAATTGTCATACAGAGGAAGAAAGAAAAACATGTTAGCATTTGCAGGAATATGACATTAAGATTGACAACAAAGGTTGATTGTTCTTTTCTTTTCTGTAATTGTTTCACTCTCCCAGGATTAAAAATAAGGGGTTAAAAACGGATTCTACAATGTGACACATCCATTTCAACTGTAAGTAAAGTTTATGAGAAGCGTTCATTCTGCTAAAAAGTTTGAGTGAATAGTGAACTAAAAAGGCTGAGCAACAACATTTCACTTTGAACGACAAAAGTTGTTTTGATTAACTTAAAACGTAAATTGAACCTCACCCACAATTGATGGTAGATGTCGCATTCTCATAAAAATTCCAGTCGACCCCTTTCAAAAAGAAGCACTAGACTTGAGTTTCGCTCTCATTAGAACTCGTCAGTAGTGCATATCCATGTCACTGGCGGGATTAGAACTCCAGCCGCGCTTTACATGAGGCAACCGTGTTGACCACTGCGTCACTGACCCCACATTAGGTAAGAATGAATTATCATATGTGAACGCTCAACCACTTTTGCTTGTGAGTAATCATCCGGTTGTCCCATCGTCTCGATAGGAGACACAGCTGACGACCCCTTGACTAGAACTTCTGTTCAAGGTAAAATCAGATAAATCATGAACTACTCACCAGTAATTTAAAGTACTCCTCCAGAACGTCAGGAAATCGACTGGCAACAACACCGATACAGTGTTGCTCAAGATTATTCATGTTTTCCAGAGTGATCCCCATATTGTGATGTGTCTATTAGATTCAAGTGGCTATCTACAGCATATTATTTTAGGTAATTCATGGACCCACAACTGTCACTCCTGTGCTATCAAGCCCCTACGCCCTGATGGTGTCACTTCGTTTGGTAATCAGAAGTTTGCACTCAAAATACCAGCTCAGTGAAGAACAAAGGAACAAAAACTCACTGTCTGTTTATAAAAGCTTCTAAACAATCCATTGTTAGTACTCACCCTGGTCTATTAGTTAGTCCATGCGTCCTATAAACACTGGAAACTCTTTAGATCTAATTTTAAGAACCATAAAGTATCGGAAAAATATGACAATACATACCATGCGTCATACGAGTACGGATTCGAACCTAACTGCAGTTACGTATGAGCAACCAAACAATATACATCATAACTTGCTGGTTAGATGATGAAAACTCCTATTTAACTTGAGAAAGATAAACGTGATATCGGGATGCTTCAATACAGATCGGAGACCATTAGCTTTTTACCAGGGTTAATTGTTCAAAAAACTGAATTAGATGTGTAAGATTGTGTCATTAATGTGTAACTCAGTGATTAACCAACCACGTGTATCAGGTTGGTTATACCAGAGACGAAACATTTGTTTTGGAAGACGACTTTTGGCTCAGTTTGTTATCTCCTATTTACCATCACGAAAACTCATTCCTCCACCTTGTGACAACAAACCTGTCTCCTTCAAAAGGCTTGAACTAACGGAAGCACTACTGTAGTGTTTTAAAGACGAATTATACATCTCATGTACTATGTAAACAGACATAATTGCAAAATAGCAGTGCACCTCCAGTTGTAACGTAAGGCTCTCATCCGAATTTGTTCAGGTTTTCTTATCAAGATAAAACGGTAAAAATTACTTCCTAAACACCATCACCACCCCCAGCTTATCTGACTCACCTTCAGATGACGTTCCAGTGAATGCACGAAAGCTTTCAACGATTCCGGTTCATATTCATGGCCATCCTTCTTTTTTGCTGTTAGCACAAAATCCTGAAAAGTATTCACACAGGTGGGGTTTTGAACTAGTGTATAGTATTAGTGTATGAACTCCACTACTCACTTATAATATGCCTAGGAATTTTGTAACATCAATTTAGCGTAACTCATCTAGGTGTAGTGGAATATCAAACCCTTTTTGTAGTTCATACTGACCACTACACGAAGTAGTCGAATAATACAAATAATGCAGAAAAGTACTAAAAATGATTGATTTCGATCTAAGGTTTAACAATCCTATTCCATCGAGTGAATTTAAGTCCCAAATCATGACCAGTCGGTTTACTGTAATTCTTAATCTATGAATCTACGGCCAACTACATCACAACATATAACGGGTCCGATGCTCCATCGCAGTTAACTGTGAAGGCAACTCTACATAACACAAAATCCGTAAAACATAAGTCACTAAATCATTTGCCTAGTACCGTTTAAATGATTTGCTTTGTTTGTTTTTGTTCGATGTCAATTGATATTACAAGATGTTCGTATCTCACGCAACTTCAAACATCATATTAATTTTTCCTAATTCGTATCCCTACTACCTGGTAGCTTTTTCTGTAAATTAAACTTAGTTATTCTATTATGTTCTGTTATTACTAAGTTTATTTATTGGTTATAAGTTAATGTGATTTGCCTTCCATAAACTGACGACATTCGGCTCTACTGAAAAAGAAAGACGTTTAGCACTTGTCCAAGCCAAAGTCCCTAAGGACCGTGCATGATAAATCTAAACATAGTGATGCTTCCAATATGCATTATCATGTGTCTCAGGTTGGAAAGTCTGGAACCGTAGTCAGCTAGAACTTTTGTGGAGATTGTTTTATGGACCAATTTTATGTCCCAAATTTATCCATTACTTCTAATACCGAAAATTGTTGCCGATTATTCAAATTTAGCTCATTCTAACTAGGTTCTCTAGTAACTTCGAATAAAAATGGCAGTGGTTAGTGGTAATTACGAAAATTTAAGATCAGCCTCGATTGTTTTTTAATGTCCTGAATCAAAATTTGTCAGATTTGTAATGCAATAAAAGCATTGATCCACATGTTCGTTTTCACCTGGAAAAATTAAGGTGCCACGGCCGCCCCCCCCCCAATTAAAAGTTGAGCGTAGACTACCGAAAGTATCTGGTTTGTATCAGACAACATGTTGAAGTGATAAGCATACCATGTTCCATCGATCTTGCAAACAAATAAAAATTTCCCCCACAGCTTAGCTTATCAGCTAGCATACAATAAATTAAAATATTAATTTGTAATATGAAAGCTGCCAAATTGAATCTTGTTCACTCTATTTCTACCGAATGAATTTAAACAAAAACAACAAAATGATGAAATGTCCGTTTAAAGATGTACATTTTGGAATATATAACAGGTACAAATTGTGAAGAATAACTCTCTCTGTGTGTGTGTGTGTGTGCTTACTTGAATATATTGATCCAACTCATAATAGGGTATTTGTTGAATGTCCCGATTGTCGTGCTTTACTTGTACTAAATATCGATGAATCACTTTCATGTCAGACCTTGTTTTACGTAGAGTGTTATGCACGGCTCCGTTAGGTGCTGTGATTGGATTATCCACATTTGAAGTGGTCACGACTACCTCCGGAACTGGTTTATCTAATCCACTAACAGTGGTTGGTCCTTTACTGGAACCCCGTGGGCGATATCCAGATGTATCGGAATCATTGCCAGTATGGTCACGTTTCTGTGTTTCCGATTTCAGAGGCTGAGATGACTTGGGCCATAAGAATGGATTTGGTGGTGAGGATCGACTTGTGTGAGTCGAAGTAGACAAGTCCCCTTGATGTGCACCGTTTGACAAACCATGATCGGATTGATTCTTCTCACCAAACTGACTGTTGTTATTGGTTCGGTGAACAGGACTGCATAATGAAGGAAGCAAGTTAAGACCTTCCGGTAGCGGAAAATTGGTCTGAGGCAATGAATTGGTCGGAATATTCGGTTTAAACAAAGAGGACGAACTGAATTCAGGTATTTTCGGTTGGGTGCAATTGGTAAGAAAAGCGGCTAGCCCAGTCGGTTTTCCGTTGTCAGTAGGCCACGGATAAGTGCCGTTCAACCATGGAATGGATATGTCGGACAGCGTAGGACCATTTAGCAAAGAATCTGTTAGAGATTGAACAGAGAAAAGACAGATGGATAATTTCAGCTAAACAAAAGTTAACAGCGTATTTGTCACAACAAGTTTTTTTATTTTATGCTTTGCCCTTGTGTTCGGACAAGTTAGTAATAACGGTTCATAAATATGTGAGGACTTTCCAAAATACACCTCATTATCTCACAAGATTTGCACACGCACAGAATTCATGAGCATCATAAGCATGATTGTCTATAGATGGACAACTGTGCAAACAAACTTCCTGATCCCAGTCTTTGTATCCCTCATACCACTTACCTGAAAAGTCAACATGATAGTAAGCATCAAGAATAGGTCAATTTATACAACAAATTTGTTAGGTTATCAATTGAATGGGATGAGAAACTTCAAATGGAAAAGATTATGATCTGATCACTCAATATTCCATCAGTCCTCATCACTAATAAGGAATTTCGGATGAAGTAATTTGAACAGCATTTAAAACTGATTGCAGTTGCCGGAGGCCGGTAAATTTTTCATCTGGCCCCTACAGAAATGAGGCACTGTTGTTGGGTATCGCTCTCGTTAGAGCTTGTCGGTAGCATATATTCGTTCCACGGCCAGGACTAGAACATCAGCCACGCTTACATGAGATAATAGTGTTGACCACTGTGCCAGTGACCTCAAATCACGTATGACCACTTCATCATATGCAAACCCGCGGTTGTAGTCGCTTGTGAGTAATGCTCAGGCTACCCGATTACCTGCATAAGGGACACGCTAACTGTCCTGTCAACTTCGACCAATGACCCTACAATTAAAATGGCTTGAAAGTGTATGGGAACGCGAATGCTGTGATCGATTGTAATTTATGTCCAAGTTATAGCGAAACACTGAATCGTCTCATTTTTTTCGTGTTTACCATAAGCGTACATACTCGAAGACGAAGGTTAAGCTAGCTAAATTTACGTTGAATCAAAGTCACGCAAAGATCTTCCGACCGAGTGTATTTCATTGTTTCTGCATCATGTTAGCATTACTAACGAAATAGAACCACCATACTGTTCAAGTCCGCATGTTCGCAAAACGCTTTGGTCGGTAGGCCGGTTTGTTCGTTATATGTCACCTCACAGCGACCCACAATTACTACTGGTTTTATCAGTGGTCTGTCTCCATATCCGTGTGTACGTGATTGACCACGTGGGTGCTACCGTACGGATGTATTTATAAAACATCGAAACCAAATCCCACGCTAACATAGCATACAGGTCAGATGCGCCACTGCTTTGATTCCATTCGCATCGAAACAATCGTATCGATCGAATGTGGATACACGCGTCGGACACAACATTGGGTTTTGTTTGTCCTTTGTATATGTATTCACACACACGCGGGTACACGCAATATCTGATTTAGATAAACTTGTCATCGGATCAGTTATCACAAGATATGAGTAAGCTATGCTGTATACCAGGGTGACGAAAAAACCGGTGACTCGGGATGGTTATTGAATAAGCCAGTTTTAGCAGAACACACCAGCTCATTTGTATCGACTGAGAGCGGACATGGTTAGCCAATCGGCAAATTACCGCCATTCAAGCAAAAGATATTTTAGCTTGCACATTTTTGATAGTCTGACCTGTTTTGCAAAATAAGGAACAGAAAAATACATCGGCTACCCGTGAACAAGATGTACAGGTCTTCAGGTTGAAGTTCGATCGAAGCCTCCTCGGATGGTCTATCTCACTGTATCACGTCAACCAAGAAACAGGGAGAACTGTCCAAAATAGAAATGAGCGGTGTCGGGTGTGGCCAATCTTAAAACAAACAGAATAACGATGCATAGCGAGTTTTATCTCAATCTATTCCATCCTCTCGAGAATTCTAAACAATTATTCCGAACGACTACTGAATAATAGTGAGAGCTTTGGTTGATTTCAAGTTGAACATCACCCACAACTGGTCGCAGCTGTCGCATTCCCATCGAAATTTCAATCGGCTCCCTTCAGAAAGAAGCATTAGACTTGAGTTTCGCTTCCATTAGAGCTCGTCAGTAGTGCACAAATCCTTGCTATTGCCGAGATTAGAACTCCGGCCACACTTTCATGATGCAACCGTTGATCTCACATTAGGCACGAGTAAATTATCATATGTGAACGCTCGATCACTTTCGCTTGTGAGCAGTGATAAGGTTGTCCCATCGTCTCGATAGGATACACCGAAACTGTCTTGTTAACTAGTGTTAGTGTCTATCCGTAAGTTGGATCGTGTCAAAATGACCAATGGAGTGTGAGCGGAAAGGTTTAAGAATAATGTTTACAGCGGACAGAAACGAGCGTACAATTGTACGCTGCACAACAGCCCACCGTTGGAAGTTGTCAGCTAGTGTTGAGTTGGTGGCTCAAGACATTTAACTACAGGTTCTTCACAGGTTTTACGAAGGAATTGTGGAATACAAGAGAGGGAATGAGAAAAAAATAGTTTCCTCTGAAAAGGACGGTCGACGTTGATAGAAGTAACTCAGACGGAAATCGGCACATAAAAACCTTCTGACCTCATCGACTAACTACATTACCAAGGTCGTATTGGACGAAAATAATATTCATATGCGATAGTGGAACAAACATCCAACTTCTATAAAGAAAATGTTAGGTTGTTGGGTAAACACATACAAATCAATTGGTGTGAGCCAGTGCATCCAAAGTTTCACCTAACTACTCAGTACAAGTAAGAGCAGACCGCGTAGTGCAAAGTGTAGACCTCTTGCCAACAGTAGTCATTTGCAGTATTTTATGTGGTAACTTCACTACTTATGCACTTCTCCCGTCATACTGAATAATGACAGCCGTCTTTATGGATCAGCATTCATTGAGCTCACTTTCACTTCCACAGTGTGTTGTATGCTGTCCTGTTTAATGCGCAAGTGAAAATGAACAAATGCACAAATCGCCTGAAGCGGAAGCGTTCAATCTTGCTGAAGAGTATAAAGGCAGTGGCCCATCAGTAAGGGATTCAAAGCCAAATTCATCTGAAAGAATACGACCGAAACAAGCTTCGGGGTGTTTAGTCTGACTGTCAAGTGCATACTACCGTACAAACACAACAGAAGAAACGCTCATCTAGTCAGCGTATCATAAAAATAATTTGTAGTACCAATCGAACACAGAAATTAGCATTAATCCCGTTACGAGCTAAACTGAAACCATTACCAGGGGCATGAAGGCCAAAATATCCATTGTATCAACTCGGAAAAACCACGAACGTCGTCAGGATATCGAAGTTGATGGTCTGCCTCCTTGGCAAACTGAAACCAAGAGTGAATTTGATATTCCGGTTCACAGTCTCTTAAAAGTGACTGTCAAGAGAATACACCTGGTTAAAGGTGGTTACCTATTGTTACGAAAAGTGTTTGACGTAAGACTCCGTCATCGCGGTTAGTAGTGAGGATAACTCCTGAACTTCAGTTCTACGCACACACTTTGTCTCATGTAAAACAACACAACCTGGAAAGTTTGCATTTCCTGATGCACCAGCAAATTCTAACAACCAGTGGTCCTGCTTACGAACCCGAGGAAGTCACAAACCGTTATTATTCTTCATGATAGGTAGGCCAAACATAAAGCTCTTCAGGTCCCTTGGGTTCAGAGAATGATCAATCACGTATGACTGGTTTAGTGGCTATCCGAAAGAAAAGTGCCCAGTCGACTTTGAAAGTTGAGAACCAGAGTTGAAATACCAAAAACCGAACACACTTCTAGTAAAATAATTTCCAACTTGAAATTGTTAACCGTGTCGACTTATTTAGTCAACCTGTTCCGCATTGCAATGTACCCAAGTTCAGTGGAAAAGTATATCAAAATGTTTCTGTTAAGGAAAAATAGTAATGTTCCAGAATAGATGGAATAACACAAAATTGCATTATTGTCAATCTTTTTCTGTTCCGATAAGATGATGATGGGATTTATCTAACTGAAACCAAAAATGAAGTAATCCGTCAATTAACAAACAAGCTTCATATCTTAAGGAATCCGTTCGTGAACCAAGTGGATTTTAAGCATGCCTTCGTGTGACTTGAGTGGAATCGTCAATGAGATCATGGGTTTGACAGAGCGAATGATGAAGCTGATATCAAAAAGCTGGTTCAGAATGTTACTTGATGTCACGGTTCATTAGAAATCTCTTATGATAGCTGGGAAGTCATGTATAGATATTACTGCTGTCACCTTTGATGTAGGCTTCTCCAATCTCGCTCCTATAAGGATCACACGAAATTGTTTGTCAAACTCTGAAGATGATACGAAATGTGGTCTGAATACAGCTGCTTCTGAATTAGGGCATAATTCCTCCCCTCAAACGGCAAGTGGGAGACACGGATAAATAACGTAGCTAATCGATCGTAGAAAGTCTCCTCGTTGTCACATCAGACTGACGCGATCAATCCGACAAGAACACGTACGATGGCACGTCCAACGTGCAGTCGCGTTATGAAAGATCTACGCAATCTACGTCTGACAAAGTGATGGCACGTCTGTGTTTCGGTGTTCTTTCCAGTTTCTCCAATAGTGATGATGGCCGAAGGGAAGTGACGTTGGCAAAGAGAGTATGGTGTACAGCAAAGGATGGAAGTTGGATAAAATGTGCCAGTTGTCGCCAAGAAAACCGAACGTAGACCATGTGAAGTCGCTCCTGGTCTCCTCAGTAGTGGTTCTGAATGGGTCATTATGTGAGCGGTGTGTCTGGTTTCACCGTACACTGGTCACGTGATCACTTGGCAACTGGGAGCAATTCGATTGAAAGGCCTCAGAAATACAACGAACAAAAATATCCATCAAAATCGTTTTGCAAAACAATCTGCAGCCCGGGAGTTAGAGCTCTCTGCCTGAAGTTGACAGACCAAACACTCATGCCTAGCACATACAGGAGACAAAACTTTCCCTGTTTCATTTTGTGTGAACATGTTTATGATAAGTGCCAGAAAATAAACCGACCGCATTGGTGTGGAATTGACAAGTTCACCGAGGCACCATTACTCCAACCTGGACAGTGTGTAGATGCATTATTTTACTTTTGGAAAAAAGCATGCCGTCGTCTCACTCAAACAACACTTTAACTAATGTTGGGAGAAAACTGAAAAGGACCATTACCGCCAATGACTTCATAATAGAGCATGAGAACCATGCACAACTCCTCCAAGGATAACAAATTACAAATGTTGTTACTGTTACTGCTATTGCTGTTATTGTTTTTGTAGGTGGCAACAATGATGATGAGGCATTTACATGTTTGCATGTTTCACGTTGTTGCGTAACAAGTCGGCACGTTCATCTTCTACCAGCCTGATCACGTGCAGACTGAATATGACTACGTTTCTAGGTAGGATCCAAAAACTTGAGAGATGGACCAACATTGTCAGTTTCGTCACAGCTCCATCCCACCATTGCGATATCAAGTTTATGAAAACATTCCATGTGTAACGTGGGAGAACGTCCACAGTACTCCCTATGTAGAAACAAACTGGTAGGTTAATAATGTCTTATAGTGGACATTGTAGTGAGTGTTATATACAGTACCGTTTCAAGTTGTACCTTATACAGGATCACTGATCATTGAAATTGACCAACAAAACATCTCTGTAAGTAACCGTTAAGTCTTTTAATTGTCACAGTTCAATCACATCTACCGAATGTCTTACCGATCTACAAAATCACATTATGTACTAAACAAAATTCATTCTTGTATACAAAGAAGTAGACGCAAAAGGGGAGAAATTAAGGACACATCTAAACTGAAATAACTGACTTGTCATTAATTTCATGACAAGAAACACTTCTCCATATCCGGACACGATAGTGTACATTTTAGCGCGCACACACACACACATCAACCAACAACAACACCTCCTCCCTGATCCACTTGCTTTCAGTGGAACGCAGGTGAAGTCTCCACAACGTCAAAAACCAATAACTTCTATCTCCTTCCCATATTATGTGGTTTTGTCTCAACCTCCATTGTATGCATATGTGTGCGTACATTCAGTTCTTATTCTTCACTGTAGTGCCTCACACCAGGTTGCTTGTAAGATTTATTCACAAGAGAACAGCAGCGAACGAATTTATGTGGACTCATTTTCCGCCTGCCGGCTTGTTCACTCACACTATCTAATACCCACCTAAGCTCCCGGATACAATAGGCAAATCGGTTAGCGAAACCTATTCATTCATTCATACGTACGCACATACATATACATACAGGTAGCGTACAATGAATTGCCAATTAAGGTTTTCTATTCTCTTGTTGTTACACACAGCTGAGAGTAGAGGTGGTGGTCAAGACCACAGAAGTTTAAAGCACCCTTATCACCCAATCACGTTAGTCAACACCACCACTATCACCAACGAGAACCCGATCAACACTCAGCCAACCAGTCAGCCACCCGTAGAGCTCAACTCACCCGTCCATCTGTCCAACCGTTCATTCAGCTATCCATCCATCCATTACCCGTTTTTTACAACAACTCAGCCTCTCTTATGGTGGCTATCACTTCCTGTCTTGATAACCTGCCACTCAGTCGTAGATGCATGCCTGCTTGTATGTATTAGATTGAGAATAAGTCATATTTTACCATCGACATATCAGTCCATATGTACACACTGGTGTATTTCTCTTGATGTGCATGCAGGATGCGTGAATAATTGTATGTGTGTATGCGTATGTTTGGGTCAAGTTGGGCAAGTACTTGAGTGAACATACATATGGTGTGAACAGCTTTTGCGAAAATGTGGCTAATTCATAATTCTTCGTATATGTGAGTTGCCAATCAGCGTCCTTACACACACACACACACACACACACCAGCATACCGACCATCTCGGCCAGACCCTAATTTGAACACAGAAAGATTATGATCTCAATTTCTTCTTGTAAAGAAAATAAATAATCGTTTAACATTGCATCATTTGATTATACCCCATAAGCAATTGACCGGTTACCGGATATGACAATCATCGAACAATCATCGCTCACGTGGGTGATCAGATGAGTCGCGAGTTAGGATTTCAGACATTGCAATTCTATGTTGAGCAAATCAGTAGTCAACGGTTAGTTGCAATCTCATGAACTGTTAGTTTGTGTTTGTAAGTTCTGAGTTGTGACAGCATATTACCATTGCCAAACATATTTTAAGAAAGAAGGAATATATGAATTTGCAAAAACTCAAGTTAGATTTACAATATGCTATAAAAACGTTTAATCAACTGTTTGAAAAATTGAACCAATTTCCACATCTTAACGTAACTCGATGAACAGCAATAGATGGATTGCATATGTGAATGCAATGAGCCTATGAGTCTACATAATGATCATTGGTTAAGGGCAACACCTGCAATTTAAGCTATTTTTTTGCAAAAGTACACAACGACTAATCTTTTTACTGACGTGTAGTAGGGGATTTTGGTTTTCATATAGATTGAACATCACCCACAATCGATCGCAGCTGTTGCATTCCCATAGACTTTCCAGTTGGCCCCTTTCGAAAAGAAGCACTAGACTCGAGTTTCGCTCTCATTAGAGCTCGTCAGTAGTGCATATCCTTGCCACGGCAAGGACTAGAACTCCAAGCACGCTTTCATAAGGCAACCATGTTGACCACTTCGCCAGTGGGTGACTTCCAGTCTATATGAAAACCAAAATCCCCTACTACACTTCAGTAATCAAAATACCGTTCAACAAGTTAGTGGTTTCTGTGAGTTCAACTTAGAAAAAAGGCCTAGTCAAGAGGGCATCGATTGGAGTTAACAGGATAGTTTCTGTGTCTCCTCTCGAGACGATCAGGCAACTTGATCATTACTCACAAGCGAAAGTGGTTGAGCGTTCACATATGATAATTCGGTCGTGTTTAACGTGAGGTCATTGGCGCAGTGGTAACCACGGTTGCCTCATGAACAGCGTGGCCAGAGTTCTAGTCCCGGCAGTGACATGGATATACACTACTGGCGAGCTCTAATGGAAACGAAACTCAAGTCTAGTGCTTCTTCTCGAAAAGGGCTGACTGAAAAGTTTATAGGAATGCGACAGCTGGGATCAGTTATGAGTGATGTCCAATCTGTATGATTATTCCCTAATGTGAGTGAGCCTTTAACCCATCGAGTTATCTTTACTCATTTCTGTTCGACGCGGGTAACTCGATTACAATCGTATAACATCCGCTTAAACAAACACTTTCTGCTTGTTCACATTTTTATTTGTATTAATTGTACCGGTTAACACAAGTTTCCATATCTTACCAATTCACGTGTTCTTACATCGACTTTTCCCATATGCCATTTAACGTTTACACTGTGGCTTTGTATCATGCAGACATATTAACAAACGAAAACGTATGCCAACAACAATGTGGTTACCTGCAGTTTCATAAGTTCGATGTACAAATAAAGACATATTTGATTTTATGTGGGAATAGTGCGATAGGTTATTCCATGGACTATGGAGTTGAAGAATCATTGTGGTCTAGATGGTATAGGAGTATTTAGTTCAATTATCCAACTAATATTACTTTTCAGTTAAACAGGTACTTGAGAGATAGAGTTGAACGTAACAAATTGTTGAAAGCTAAAGCATCCCAACAAAATTCAACAGATTTATACAAATAAATTGTAACAAACTAAATGTTCATGTCTAAAGAGTTATCAACAGCTCGTTAAAACAAATCGCTACAACAGTGATAAAGAATATAGAAGTAAACTTACCAGTTACCGACATCCTACGAATCGATCACTCAGGATCAATTGGTACGAATAACAAACAAGGCACAGGATCACAACTTCTGAGTAAGATCTCAATTTTAAACGCTACCTAGACATATTTTAATGGAATCGCAAGGAAGACTAGTGTGAAATTGATCACAGGCCTTTGTATTGTTGACATATTGGCGCAAAAACTCTCAGTTTATAAACTAGTTAACAATACCGTTTAATAGGATCCACAGTTAGGATCAAACGGATACTCAGAAACGTCACATCGTGTTTCCTAGACAGTAGAGACCACTGACTAACTTCTCGGCTGGTGCCAAGGTCAAATTCGCAGCCCAAGCCGACCGGCGAGCATTGAGCACACTCATGTCACGTGATCTTGTTATAATACTGAAAACCCGACAATCAACGCGTGGGTGTTGCGATGTTTCACCTGTTTTTGTTGCTGGCACTGGTGGTTCTCGTGGTGATGATGGAGGTACTGATGGTAGTGTTGACTTCAGACAACCATAAATGTCTCATGTCTGAGGGGTGTTCACGCTGCGCGACCAGTCGGATTTTACAGACTGCTGTGAGTAATATTTAACGCACAGTCGACTTCACACGTATAACACCAAAGGTGTAACGAAGTGATCGATGCGCCACAGGGTTGTCAATCACCTGACCGTATGAAAATACTACCATTCCTGTTTTGTCTGAGTTACGGATTGGGACTTATCAGCACTTTCAGTAACACCCAGTAGTGAGTATAATACACATGTACATATATATGTATATGTACATACACACATGTTGATTCACGTTATTGCATACTCAGACATCGACTCCAAGAGATCAGTCTGCGTTTCGTTGAGTATGAGCAAGACTCCGTTCCTAGTTGTGAAAAGCCGGTTGTAGTATATCATTTTCATATATTGTGCTACTGATGAATAAAAAAAGCGTTAAATAACGCTATCAAATACCGATCGATATGAGGTTGACCCTGCTATCCAAATGTACTACAATTTGTCAACGAACCACACCCTCACGTGGGTGAGATTCCGTAATTATGACAGGTAGGAACTGTAAAAGTCCAGTACGACATGCTTGGTAAACAAATTTTCCGTCGTAGTCTACAGTTCACTTACGTAAGATAGGAAGTAAACAACAGACGACTTGGCAGATGACAATGAGACTATCAGTAAATTAAAATTTAAGTAATAGATCATGTTTATTTCTTGATCGGAAGCCTTGGGACAAACCTAGTCTCTGTATGGAAACTTTGCAAGAATTACTATTGTTTATGACTCAGTTATTTCAAGTGCTGAATGAAGCGGAGCATAAAATGAATTTCATACGGTACATTGGGATGCCAAAGCATTCAAATGGAAATGCGAGATTCCAGTGTGACTTTGCATTTCAATTGATGAAGTATTCGTCACATGGTAGCACATTTTTCTCTTCGGTGTTTCGATTTCAGTCAAGGCCCTGATTTCCCCAGCTGAGTCTTAGTTGCGCTAACACATCTGTCACTTTACTCATCGGTAACGCGGAGTATGGTTTTGCGTTCATTAATGATTCGGTTGCTTGTCTGCGTCCTTACGTTGAGGGTTATTGACGGTACATTTACCAGTGATAGCCTATGTGACCAGAGGTTGACCAGGTAACCCTTGGGTTACTAGGCCTTCTATCGACAACTAAAGTGCAAAAGTCAGCTCTGGTTGTTTGATTATTGAGCGTCCGATTTGTACCATGACTCATAAGCTAACCAGAAACATGCATACATGTGATCTTTGTTCCGTTTCAGCCATAGACCTTGATAGTAGAATATTTCACTGTTAAACGGCGAGATATTTTCGTCTATCTACGTCTCACTCTAGTTGACATTTATTGCATCACGCGTAGTGTTGTATATACAACCGGCGTACAACACTCTACGAAAATCCTTATGTTTATGTGTGGGAGGTTTCCTGACCATACTCCTGAATTCAATTGCTCAGTGTGTGTTTGAAAGCTCACAACTTTCCCTGATTGTGTTTTGATCGTCAAAATCTGGTCTTAATGTAAATCATTAGTCCCTCCAAGGTTCATAGTGTGCTTGTGTTCCCTAATTGCAGGGACACTATATATCTGTTCCTGCAAACGACCATATTTACTAGACTAGAATCAACTGGTAGCACCCCCGAGCTAGGTCACTGTAATGACTGTTTGTCACTTATAAAAACACTTATTTTCTAAGGTTAGCCCACACGGGTTTCCGCTCAAAAACGCACGAGTAGAGACTGTGACTTCATTATCCAACAGCATAACGTTGTTAGAAAGTTACTTATCGCTGTATCAATCCACTCAGTTTATCGAACCTGGAGGTGAAGTGCATGTTGGTCTAGATAGACACAAGTGTGCGTACAATCTGATCTTATTCCAGTAAGCATGTGTGTGTGTGTGTGTATGTTCAATCTTGGTACGTTCCAAATTGATGCAGAAACCCCACATACTCTGAGAGTACAGACGCGGTGGATCGAATAGGGCGCTGCTCATTCATGTTATAACGTGCTTCGAGCTGTTTGTCACTCAGATAATCTTGCGCTGTCCAGTGATTAGGTCATGCTGTACGGTACATGGAGCATATTCATTGCCAAGTAGACGCACTGCGCCAGATGACCTTGAGGAAGTTGAATAAACTCCACATATGAGCGTGTACAGGCGTTCTTTTACTGGTTACTACGTCCCCTGATCTTTACTCACTTTGACGCCTACTATTAAATTTCATACAGTCCACCTACATACAACTTCAAGCAAGTATTAATGTTAGACCTGTGCATATGACCACGATTTGTCAGTCTGCGAACCTATTTAAAACCTTAGGTAATTTTAGTGTAAAACACTAATCGATTGGTGGGCTAAAGTACCTTTTCACATTTTATTGATTCCAAAGGTATCCACTAGATCAAGTGAGAATTCATGAATGAATCAAGTACATAGAGTAATTTTAGCACAGCCGCGGCTCCCTTTGAGCTATTAAGGGAGAATAAGATCGGACACAAATCAATTATGTGAGACATGGAGACGGTTCCATCGGTATCCGACTGCTGTCACAAAACGTAAACACACCAACCAACGCTGTTGCACAACACCACTCCATTCTGACAAGAAAATGATGCAAATACAAACAACATGTATCTCATCTACTGACGGCTGGTCCTGTCAAACGCGTAAAGGATGTGCATTTGAAACTTTCCCATAAATCTGGTTATGTATCGACTAAGAAATTGACCATAGTCCCTGCACACATCTAAGCTCATTGTCTCAGATCCAATCCAAGCGTACACTGAATAAGTACAATTTGGTCTGGCATTTTCTTTTCCTACAGTGATGTTCCCAATGTGTTGTTCATTCCATGGGTCACGAAAGACTCAGTTGTCTAGTAACAACGACCAAACGACAGAAGGAAACCTAGTTTGTTGCCCATATGCACTGCTTATTCACTCTGCGGTGACTATGCGGATACAGGTGGTTGTGGCTGGGACAAAGCTGTGAATCCTCTGGCAGTTGTAAAAACGAATAAGATTTCATTAGGAGGCAGTCTGCTACAAATCATTCAGAAAACCCTGTTAGAACGGTAAGTTATTGCAACTTGTGATACACAGTTTGACTAATCTCCCAACAAAGTCGGGTATGAAATTATCGTTCATGATTTAGGTCGACAAGAACACTAACAAGATTGTCAAAAGTCATAACATGAACAGTGGCTACCGGTCACTGGAGTGTAGATTGTTTCCTTGAACATTGCTCAATAAGCATACATTGAAGATTGTGACAATACTTAAGCTATCGGTTCTCAGTCGAAATTAATATACTGTACCATGTGCTAGTGTTACTCATTCTGATTAAATAAAGTACACCACTGCCGTATATGAAGTTTGTTTAAATCAACGTACCAATAAGAATGGATTAGTCATATCAGTAGTTTTCAATCGTTAGTTTTGTAGAAACATTATCATCACCTACCTGAGTATGTGATGTCTACGGAGATAGAGCCGTGACAGTTGAGTACATAGGTTAAGATATTTCTATATGAATCCACAGTGAATTCAAAGATCACTGTGTTGAAGAAGCCTGTTTCCCCTATAAAACAGTTTATTGCTACCAGACTTAGATACCGATATTTATAGATTTGAAGCACCCGTCCGTTGCTCCCCATTCAATTCCCCATTAATGCTCCCCTTATATTACCATGTCCTCAAGGGGGGTAATATTTATCACAATAGCCTCATGACAGATTGCTAAAAAGGGACGGATGACCGGGTAGACAGTGACTTCGGGTCGTAACGCGAAGATTGTCGTTTAAATCTCGGTCCGGTAATCTGTATATTATGTATAGAAATGAGATCTGGAACTGCTGATTTTGTGATGCATATCCAAAAGTATGTTTCAGATTGTGTGTTGTGCTACTCACAAAGTAGGGAATTAAATAGCTTGACCAGTTTAATCGATGGCCCCGATACCCATATGTTTGGGAGGTTTACAAAGATAGTTAAACCCTAATGTGAATCGTGAAACCTGACGCTAAATGTGAAAACGAGTAGAGATTGCATGACTAGGTCTGCAGTCACACACGGAAGAAGTGAAGGTACTTAACAGTCTGATACAAAATTATCAACACGTTTGATGGGATCAATAATCACTGCTGACGTCCTCTTTTCAAAGTCAACATGATTACACTTATTTACAGTTAAAACAGCAATTATATTTCAACCACAGTAGTCAGCTATAGCATATAACCACCCAGAGGTCCCTTAGATTGGTAATTCAATGACCTCCCACTAGTACGACCTTGGTTGATGTGTATTTTCAGTGGATTGCATCAAGCGAAACGGTACGGTTTCAGTATATCTTAACAGTTCATTAAAGTACATAGCGATTAGTAATTGATGAGGTTGAATTCCTTGATCCAGAGTGAGGTATCCGCATCATAATTTCACAGTACATTTGAAAGAAAGCAAAGGAGGTGGGAACACAAATATGAATATCATAAACGTCACATTCATTTTAACTTTGCACCGTTTCTGATTATGTATTTCAACCCAAGTGAACGTCGCTCATTAACCTCCAGCCGAGTAACCACCAATATCCAATGGCATCAAGCTTTTACCCTTCGAACACATGAAATAAAATGTGAATAGCTAATCGATTGCTAGGTTTAACTTCCCCAAGTTTGTCAGAATGACCGAATCCCAAGCAGTTAAATCAACTCCCTAGCGATGTGTTTGACTGTGTTCCCGAAACGAATGCGCGATTCGTATCAATGATTATGTGGTGCTCCCATCAGAACCGTGAGATTCTACGAAGGCCCTGGTAATCGATGAAAAAATGACCAAAAATAATATTAACACATACTGGCTACACGTCACTGTTCTGCAGAACGACTGAACATTTTCAGGTAAAATATATCAAGCTTTTCATTGAAAGACCTATATCACGCCGGTATTGCAAATGGTAAGAGCTAACAGATTTTATCCTAGCTTTAGCCGATCCCTGGATGAAAATAGTTTGGATTGATTCAAGCAAGTGGATTTTCAATTGCTTCAAAGGCATGCACGATGCTTTGACAATGTTGAAGGGATACACTCCACTTTGCCGAGTAAAGTATAGTCCGAAAAGGCTAACCGGGATCTTTGTTTAATCAGGACTGATTTGTGTTGCCTGTATAACTTTTTATATTATGGAAACTATCAAAGTCAACCATTGGATGTAGGTTTGCTGCAATGAACCAGAATTAGACCGGAGCCCTATCCAGAATGTTGTCCACGATAAAGTTGAGCAGATAAGCTGAGATCGAGTAACCATGTCCAACAACGTTTTCACTGCTAAAGAGCTACTATAATTTACCTACTTCCCCGTTTTGCCTGAGTATTGGTAACAAAATACTCTGAGGACGTGGCTATAAGTCACAGGAACAGTCTACCGAGTGAGATAATCTTGATAAACTGTTATTTTAACTCGATCAGAATCAGCTGAAATTTCATAAACAATTAATGAAGACAGCTTGTAAGTGTAGAGGTGTTCAAAAATCTGACAGTGTATAAGGATTTGTTCAGCGTAGTTTCCGTCTGGAAAGGACTGGATATAATTCCCCTAAATTTATCTTTTCGTCATGTTTGACATACCTTGCGGATAATCCACAATAACCAGTAATTTCAGTACGACCGGACTCAAACTGACCCCTCAAGGGCCATTCCTTACACAGTAAAGGTTCCTATGGAAAATAGAGGAGCGAGTATAGATAGACTTGGAAGATGTCTTTGTTTCACAACACATAAACGAACCGTCTGCTTCCCGGTTAAGATATAATTCCCAACCCTGAAATAAACTGAATGGGCCCAGCTGGACCTGTTGAACTGTGATCTTTGGGAAGCTCTGGCTTTCCCACAACCTCCGAGTCTGTTGGGCGAAATCAGCTTACCTTCTATGGAGTGCCGCTGGGTATACCTGTGGAAACCATCGGTTTGCCGGCGTCACTGAGAATTGTCTTACTCACACCCACATTTTATCAGTAGTTCAGATGATTTTAATGTGAACCGATAGCTTGTCTGTAAATACATCTTTCATCTGAATAGCACGTTTTTCTTACCAGGCTACTTAGTCACCCAAAGTTCGTCTCATGGTATATGCTGTCGTAAATTTGCCAGATTTCTTATGCAAACTCCAACAGGGATACTCCGGGAAGCAGCTCCAGTTACTTACCTAGGACCCAGTTAGCAGTAACCAGAACGACAGACCGCACTACATCAAAAGGGTTACCTGCATTATGCACAATGTGGCAAGTTCTCATCCGGTAAGCTTTCAAATATATGAATGACGGACTGGTAAGGAACTGAAATGATAACAATGTTTGATCGTTTTTGGGTGATATAGACCAATTTACATCTCGTAAATGAATGTCTGAATGAGTAGCACGGTGTCAGATGCTGAATGAACTGTTCACATTACAGAATACTCTTCCTACTCTGTCAACTTGTAAACTGGTCCATCCCGCTTTGCGTACATAACACTTGGTTTTGAGCCGCACAGTGGACACAGTGTCCCTGGTTGTCATTGAACACTAGAGTAGTCTGAAGGGCCATAAATTAATAAATAGACACAGATGTATGAATTATATAAATGATCAGCAAATGTAATGAAGATTCATGAAGCAACAGGAGAGTCAAAAGTTTAATGGATGAAGCTTTGGCACTGACCACAGCACTCTGTCTTGTCCAAGAATGATCCAACCAGCGTTGTAGGCAACGTTGTGGCACCTACCAACCTTGATCAGGGTGGCGGTCAGTACTTTCAAATAACGTGACAATGCCACACAGCGCAGTACACGGCGCAACTGACGGTTTGCTGGCATACATAGTATGAGATTCAACCTCGGTTATTGGGCTGTCTTGGAGATTCTCTATATATGACTCAATGGACTGTAGCCTTGATCTTACAATCTACCCGTCCTATATAAGCCAACGAGTGGAGGCAACGATGGTTAAATTCCTAGAGTGTACATATATCCTCTATTCGAATACGTCAAGTGGCCGATCTGTAGAGCTAGAGCAAAAACCAATGCTTTCTTTACGTGCGCTTTAATCAGAATTCTCTGCGACCCTGAATGTGTTAAGACAATGTGAAGTCATCATGTGTTTTTGTTATCTAAACAGACGCCTCTAAGATAACATTACAAACTAGTGAGATGATACTATTCAGATCGATGAAGTTATCAAGGGTCTGAAGCAATCTACACTTAACACTAAACATAAAATCAGATCTAATCCAATCTTGTCTCTATGCTACACAACCTGATGATACAAAGCGCACATTATGTAAACTAGCCATACCATTCGAGCGGTTCTACAAGATTTGTTAGTTGTTTGCAAAAGAACTAAGTAAAACAGTGACGTCAATATACTTAACATCGAGTAAATTACCACCTGATAAAGGTTTCACTCTGTGATCCTCAGAATATTCCAATGCTTCTTATGTACTACCATTTATCATGTAGTTGGACAGGGATGGTAAAATCGGACATCCCAATAGAACATCACTTGAACTGACAGGAACTCGAGATAACTTCCCATAAATAAGCACTCTGTATTCACAGCAAACACACAATGATTTCGATAGAATAGAGTGTTTTACTAGAACATTTTGAGTGATTGAGACAATGATAAGGAGTATGTACAGAAACCTAATTGAAAGTAGTCTTCACGGTAAAAACAATTTCTCATTAATGTTGAAATAAATAAGAAGAGCCGGTGCTTCAGTGTCTTTCGCAAAGTGAACATACAGTCAGTACAACTATGAACCAAGTTGGAAACCTGTTTGTTCTTCTTGTAGTTCTTATTCCGTGTGATTTGGAAGCCACCATATTATGAGACTTGTGAGTATCTCGAATGTAGAATTTACGGGTGAATGTCACATGAATTTCTAACACATTCTGTTGAAGATGAGAACGAACGAGCAACATTTCTTCCGTTTCTCATATGAGCCAAAAGAACAGGACCATCCAAAATGTCAGGCTGTCACCACTATCTCTGTAATGGCCTGCAAACGGAAGGGCTGAACCTAGTAAATTCCATTAACCTAAGTGTGATGAAAATTTACTCGATTCACCGCCTATCCAAACTCCGACATAATAGAAAATCTACCATGGGGTCTAATCCAAATATCGCACTAAAGATACTACATCAAGATTGGACGAACAGTCTCAACGTTACGCCTTCCGTTATTCGTTAATTTGTTTATTCTCTATTGCACCAATTAAAGTACAGTTTGTGACTTCGTATGTGCCGATACTATCAGCCAATGACAAACTGTGATTTCTTTAATACTGATGTACATCCATAAATTCAGCCTTTTGTCTCATGAATAAGAACTACTTACTGCAACCAATATGAGGTCTCCTCTTTATTACTTGCGTGAGAGATTTCAATTCAAATACGATTTCTACGGCCATTCGAAGTCCCTAATTCTGAGTATTACACCAAGCTCTGAATTTAGTTCATCAGATTCAGAGGTATTCCGATTCTTATAAAGACAGCCCAGCAAACCCACGGATGACGGATATTTAAGGGCCTGTATAACTCCGATAGATCGACGACGTTCTCCGTAGACGTCAGTCGAACATGTAACAAGTCTAGAAGACAATATTACACCAGAGTACATGTTTCCAGCTAATAGCTAGATCACTGACAGACGCATTAATATAGCAAAATATCATTAAGATGTAAAAAGTCAACCGTTTTTGGCGGACTGTCTATCTAATTTCAGCTTTGCCTTACTATTCCATACATGGCTAGCATACTTATCGTCACATGCCTCAACCTATCATTAGACGGTTTGGTGAGGTGCTTTCACGTGATGGTTCGGGTGTGTGTACACACAAAGTATGTGCACATTGACTGAGGACCTGTCAGAATGAAAGATAAATGCATCTCGTGATATGCGTTATGCTCTGCTGTGTACTCGGACTGAGTCTGTTGTGAGTCGGTCAGAGTTCCCACGCGTATAACCATAGTGGTCGTCGCTGTTGTCGTCCTCGTCGTCTTTATAGTAGCGGTCACTTCAGCCCAGCATGAACTGAACCATCGTTCAGTCGGCATACATGCATACGCTAACGTGCTAGTAGAATACATACAGCATCTTGATCTTGGAAGTAGAACATCGATTCACACTTCGTCAGGGTTATATGAGCCCTTGAACGTATAAACATACTTGTATTGACACACACACACACCATGCACAAGCAATCTACCCCCCGTAGAGTAGCCACGGCAAAATACGACTGTGTGATCGCCTCCACTGACGCACTAGTTGTCTAACAATCAGCATACCATTAATATAGCCATCGTGAGTACTCTGATAGGGTAAGCTGTAAACAGAATCTCTTATCAGTAAACGGTCTGTGAGGCCACTGTGACAGCCACCTAAATGTTAAATGCAACTGCCCTACCACTTATTTGATAACCGTTAATGTAAACTGAACAATTACAAGCAATGCTGACAACCAAAGTGATCTGACCTCTCAGATCTTTTGTTGCCTACAGTTCAGACACACCTTCGCGCTCGGTAGTGAATGTAGTGCTTCAGTAATTTGTTCTCATGGATAACTTTGTGCCAATCTTCATAAGTGGCGGAAAATGGCCTCTAGGTTGTTGTTCATACTATACTTTTTGTGACCGAATTAATTGAACCACAAGCCGCATAGTTACACGGACGCTCTGAACAATAAACCACCAGGTTAGATAGAGCTTACAGGTAAATTTGGCATTACCCTATCATTCCACAAACATTTTATAATTTCTCCCAGATGGTCATGCTTCCTCCCAAAATATTATCTGCTCCATACACTGTAGTCTAGACAAAAGTGCACCTGATCAATAGTTACAGGTCGGATTCGTGACAAATACTGAAGTCAGAATGTCACTTCAAACCATAATACAGATAAAATTTACGAAACTAAAGCGTAACCGTAGTTAGAGGTTACAGCAAACTTTCCTCAATTAACAAGAGGGTTTTAAGGTTCAGCTATCAGTTCAAGCGAGAAATTAAAGTTATCCGTGGTTCATGCTGTTGTTTGGGTTCTAAGTATAGAAATGTTAGGACGCCTATCTGACACTGTTCTCCCGAATGGACATTGAAATAAGGAATCATGAAGTTACGAAAACGTGCATTGTAAATTGATTTTGACGATAGTAAGAAACTGATTACAGATCTGAACACACATATATACACCCGGATAAAAGTATATACAACAATCCAAGTGGCCATAAGTAGACTGTTGTATACTGATCGGTCCAACCAGTTACATGGGTTGTGTACAATGTTACCCACGCGTACACTGTTACACGTAGATCACTCCAGCCAACCCAAACCCGATAGCCAAATCACCGTTCCCAATGGTTCCCTCATACTCTTCTCATCATGGTCTGGGGCAACCTTTGATTCATCACTTGATTCGACCGATCGCCATTTACAATGCACCACATCAGTTCTATCGTTACTATCTACAATTAATGTCCTCCTACACAAAGACCACAATTGTGGTGGGACCTTACAGTCAACTTACTTAGACTCTAATCACACGTATATAAATTTGTAAAACCCCTAATTTCCCATATATTAGCAAAATGAACTGGCACACTAAATTTATGAAAACTATGTCGGCCGAATGCCTAAACCTTTGGATCGCCTGTCTTCTTTAGTTGTTGCTGGAAGTGTTGGTGTAAACAATTTTACCCTGGAAGAAAATGTAATTGCCAGGCGTCCTAGGCGCCATCGCATTAACCTGTTTGTGGTTGATTTGTGACGAAGACCCGAAACCCTCTACACCGGTCTCACATTGCCGCTCGTGCTGTCGCTGCAGTTACTTTTCCCATTCATAATGGTTTATTGACACAAAGTTTGCAGGTATTCCCAAAAATCTTTAATGTAAACCATTTCTATTAGTAGTAAAATATAAATCGGTACGAAACTGTAGTAGATAGCATGAATGGGAAAATTACAATTTTGACCAAAGTCCGTTAATTTTTGCTTTCGATTACTCGGGATAAATACACACAAAGCTACGTGATTTCGATTCGGATGAGGTGCCTTTATTCTAAAAAGTAAACGTTAAGATCTAGTTTGTTGCTTGTGGGGGCGCCAAACACACCCAGACGCGTCACTATAGCTACTACACGCTCTCTCTCTCTCTCTGTTTGTGGTAGGGAAAGTATCGACAAGACACAACAAAGAGGGGAAACGGGATAAGACGGAAAAAATGAAAGTAAATCAATGTTCAGTTACTGAGTGAAGTACACACCTTGAACAACCTAAACAACTCGACCTTCGTTGCCTATCACTGGACCGAGAATATCAACATGTTCATGTGTAAGTGTGTGTGCGTGCTGGTTTGTTTGTACTTGTGGGTTTTGGTCCAGGGTGCACAATTTACCCCTGTATGATAACGAGCTGGATATCATAGACTGTCTATCTGACTTGACCTTTACGCACTGTTGGCTACGAATACGAGTGTAAATAATGGCAGACCACCGGATTCGTGATGGAATGATATATGGACTATTGTTTTCGTTCTGAAAGTGTGCTTTAAACCATTATACTGCGTGTTTGTTGGCAACTGGATAGAGGCATGCATACATGTGCTTGGAATCGCATTCGCTTTCTATCTGTTAGATTTCAGTATGTTTCCCCTTATAATATTTGATATTATGTATTAGTGCCTGTGTGTACATGTGTGTTGATGGTCAAGTGGAGACGTCCCTGTAGGTACAGTGTAGTGTGCCATATCACTGCCTCTAACCGTAGTGCACACATTGGAAAGGCAGCAAATGAATCGTTGTTCAAATCTACCAAACATCACCAGGGTAATCCAGAACCCAAGACTAGAAGTGCAGATGATTGATATCGGATTCAGTAGACTGTTTTCCACTAACATTGTGTTTGGTCAACATACAGTCTATTTACTGTGGATGAAAAAACAATTCCGTCAATTGTATCACAGTGACATTGAGAAGTAAACTTAACATAAAAGCTATGTTACCTGCAAACAGTCCAATACTCAGGATAGGTGTGTACTTTCAATACCTAAACGAACTTAAAAGTGTTGTGATCCAGGTGTTTCATGATACAACCCCATCACACCACACTAGCTTGCTACATCCTACTCCAAAGAGTTTAAGTGGTCACAGAGAGACAGGAATTGGAATGAGAAAATCTCGTGTTTAAATTCGAGGCTTTTATCCGTTTGACTTGTATGGAAGCAGTCAATGTCAATAAGAGGTCGTCGTAACTAACCGTATGTGCTATTCGTCTCAGCATAAATGGTGTTCTTATGACCGTCGCTGATTAAATAGTTAGGTGAACGCTTCCTTTGAGTCACAAAGAGTATTGTTAGGTCGAATATCGATCCGACTCTAACAAATTAGTTTGAAAAATATAAACTGGATCACATTGGAGAGTCATTGTGAAGATACAAATCAGGGGAATGTTGTATCTGAAAAATGTAAACACCTGCCGAGGTATGACGGCCAAAACACTACTCGGTAATTTCGTGACCAGAAAAGTAGACTCCATACTGATGGTTCATTGTTGCACAAGTTGCTATGAGTCCTCGCTGATCAAATAACGAATTTCACCTACGATTTTTGTATTGATCAATTGTGTGCCATCAGTAAGATTTTCTCAGTAAATGAGACACATATGAGGCAAGTTAAAATACCTTTGCCAAAAGGGTGTGTTCAGTAAGAGTGTTCGAGCAATAGGGAGTAATTCGCTTACAGCTCATTTACACCTAGTCCGTGTATTGATGCACTATATGCAAAACAGACCCTTGTAAATAGGAATCCTCTTTCATGTACCTGTATTCGTTTACTCATACTGAACACTCTGTGATGGTCCGGCAGTAAACAAGCGCATCATTATACATGATCGAACAACAGGACAATCAAGTCGCCCTGCTAAACGCGATAACTTTGTGAACGGCAGTGACTCCCATTGGAAGTTTAATCGAGGACCAAGAAACAGTTGAAAACTAATGAGGCCCTGTTGTCAATTTGCATTTGGTTACTTGACCAAAACCCTTTTATCTCAAACTAATTATTGTAAGCAATTATCCTGAATACAACCACTCCCGATAAGGATTAGCCATTAAGTTACGGCTAAGGGCATCGTGGTTTGTAACCCGTGTAGTGCAGTTCTACTGATCTATAAATTTTACTTACACCATTTAAAGTTGGACTGTCAACAAGGAACTAGAGTGAACGAGACTGGAGTGTCCTGGCGCTTGATACGATTCCTAATTACAAGTAACTACTGCCTTTCCATTTTGTATTGTGGAATCACCAATCACCTTTAAGATATTGACCAACGGTTAGTACGTTGGCTGAATCAGGAAGTAATCCATTCCCAATCAAGTATTAATGTTATGTGTTACTGGTAGATAGTTCCTTACCATCCGAAGATCTCCTTCCGACCTGCATATCACAATATTTAAGTGCAACTTTTGGTATGCAAACAAGAGACACATATAGCCAGCTAAATGATTACGTGAACTCTGTAAGGTATGACTAACTCTGTGTGGTATCCGTGGTGTGTTAACCATACGAAAAGAACAATAGGCTTTAGTCGTCTATCTGGTTGTTTTCGTTACACAAGCCACTATACTTGAACATAGCAATTGAATTCTGGTTGATTTTTACTTCTCTCCTTAAGTTTTACTCCCAGTTCCCGTATTCCTTTTAGAGGTCAAAATGTAACTTTCCTTGTCCTCTTTCAATCGGCATTGATAGGCCAACATGAAATGCTGTCCTGTACCATTGTCTAGTCCCCTACATTTCCGTTCAAATAACAAAGAGGATATAGCCCTTTTAGCCATAAAATGGATTGGTTCCCATTTTCCTCATTTGAGATCTGCAAGTTCAGGCATGAATTTGAAGTACAGTGTCGGTGATTGGAATACGGTGATGAGCTGATGATTTGTCATACGGCCTTGTCGTGCATCGCATTCGGCTGACTACACCAAATTAGGGAGGGTTGGGGCAGGTGAAGCAGAAATTTCAATGCGTATTAAATTCGATAGCTTTCCTGCGTACTTGTGTGAGTGTACGTATGTGTGATTAAGCACTGTGTCTATGTGTGTGTGTGTGTGTGTTTGAAAGAAGAAGAAGAGACTACATGAGACGCGTTAATGAGAACATATCATACACATCTGAGACGATCGACCTCGCAGAGCCATAAAAGCGTCCTAAGTATAAGTGATCTTCTCATCACTATGACATACAGATTCACAATTTGATTCAGGGTAAACAATGCCGTTTTGTTCAGATAAGTAAACACATACACATACATGTGTACACTTAGGCACGCCTCGAAACAACACGGTCAACAGGTGAATGTCAATATGTGCCCGGATGATGCTTATTCACGTTTAGATTCACCACGATAGCAGCAGGTTAGATACATTTATGACTAACCGAAACATTCATAACGTCTTGACCAAACAAGAAGACCTACACGTCTGGTTTCAACAGCTCTCATGGCGAGGGATGCTGGTGAATGTGCTGTTTCTGTATCTGGGCTGTTGGATGTATCTTAACTCCCTTGCTCACGTATGTCGATCATAAAATCCGTGGTTACCAATACATAATTGTGCATATACAAACGTGTGCAAATACTTATCAACGTAAAAAATGAAGCGTGTCCGTTTTATGACCTCCGCATCCAGGTTGAACTTGGCAATTTGCCTCGTTATCAAACACTAAGCATCAGGACTAGGTTGAGAGAATTTTACAAATTCACCCAAACTACCAGAAATCCAATGCGTGAAGTTTTTAATTGCCATTTTTACTTCTAGCACAAGTACTTACTTTGAAACATGAACTACAATTCTACAAGTGTGAAAACTACTTGTGTGGTTTCGTTTATCTTAGCACACTCTATCAGTGATCGCACGAAGCTGCGCAGAATGTAGTTAACTTGTATAACGAGGGCGGTTTATGCCTGGTCAAGCCTACAGTTGAACGACTGTGCACAAGGCGACATGCACACCCGATTACCAGCCATCTTACATCCTCGCTTTGAACTAGGCTTTGTCGGTATCACTCAGTTACTACTTTCTTGTCTCAGATTCGAGTCGCGTTGAGACGATATTTTCAAAAATGACCTGTGAAACGATTATATAAGCTGTCTATTTGCTATTCACCAGAGTGGTTATGTCATTGCGCACTATTGTTAATGCGTTGAAGATCTATATAGATCCGTCATGTTCTTACACTATTAACGTAGAATCTTCGGGAATAAATAAGTCATCTTTAGCAGTTACAAACAGAATTTACTTTCTATCTGAAATACTAAACAATAACTTTTATTTCGTCATGTTATTTGTGCTCCTTCAGGAATACTTATTCGACTACTGTTATCTATAAGGTACCTGGTCCAGACTTCCTTGTTTCTTGATCTATATTCACTCATTCCAAACTGATGACCGACCACAAAACCCTCTAGATTATTTCAGTCTAATCGTGTTGCAGCTGCCTAACAGAGTGAACAATTAGCAACGGATAAACAGTGGAGCGGTTCTGTGCGACTGTGAGCAGCGGATCGATGAGACGCTGTGACTACTGGTCAGCCTACATGCTCTCACTTGTATACCAGCCAACCGTGCTCGCCCCGAACTAGACCCCAATGTCTGTTCACACACACAGAAGCACATGATGAAACAAGTCTTTTTACTTGTCTCGATGATCAACCTAGCCGTCCATTTCGGGTCTCACGTATAGGCCTTTATGACCAATGATTTTATATAGTTCTGTTTTTGACCAGGTGAAGCGGCGACATTCACTCAGCCTATGTTCACGTAACTGAAGATGAGGAATTTTGATTGCTTGCTGTTATGTTGTTGTAATCCGTTCCGTCGGTATGAACTAGACTGCTAACTATGTACAATCTTGAACTGTCAACATCACTTATGAATATCCGTACCCGTTGACCACCAATTGACTCCAGCATATCGTAGTGAACCTTGCAAATACGTCAAGTGCATTTCCAAGTCAGTTCCTAGAACTAGTGCATAACTGTTTGGCCTAACTTTACTCCTGTGACCCTGATTCACGGCTGTTAATATTTTCGTTAAACAAGACAACTACCTTTTACGAACGTTTGATGTACTTGTTGATGATCTATCCTGGGGGTAACTGTGTCTGATTCACTCTCATAAAACATGAAACAATCTTCCCGGTGGAACTATCATTGTGGAACATGTTCGTCTTCTGAGAAGAGATTTCCTCCCCCTATTTTCACATACACTAGTCTCACGTACAACATCCACGACCCACGATCAGTCAGGCAGGTTATCCGTGACAGTCACATGAACACACACATTGCTTTAAACGTCAGACTATCAGTGGGTTATGCAATGTTTGGTGATAGTTATTAGAACAGTGTCTACAAAAGGAGAGAGAGAGAGAGAGAGAGAAAGCTGGTATCCGCACAATAAAGTAGCAACAATATGTTACACTTTTTCAAAATTTGAATAGCACATGATTCGCTCGATGTGTTTTATTTGACCAACTTAATTTCGTTGAGACGATAAAACATCAATGTAAACTTGATTCTCTAGTCTGTCATAGGGTAATTAATAAGGATTTACCTTTGGTTTCAAAGTAAACGATCGAATTTTTTTTTAAAAAAATCACTTGATGGAAACAACAATCGGATACCGATTTCCGTTCGTCTGAAGCATATTTTCGATTAGTAGACCAAAAGACACGAAATTATTTGCCAGGAAATTATACAAACAGTTCAACAAAGTAACCATTTAAAATTAACCGTAGTTATATTGCGTCTGGAATCAATAGCACCAACAGTGTCTGATTAATAATCAAGATACCGTGAAGGATAATATTAATCGGTCAAACTAATGGACATGGATTAGTGTAACTGAATTTATGTCATCTTCTTATCGACTGATGGTTGAGCACAAATGAGACGGTCTAATTACTAACCGGTTGTTTGGCTATTTCATTGTAATCTCAGATGGGCGTATTGAAACAATTGTATGATACTTTCACGTGGTAATATACTGCTTTCCCAAAAAGGTGAAAATGTTCGTTAGGTTGAGGTGAGTCTAGTTGAGGTGGAAACATCTCATTCTCATAGAAGATAAGCGACGTGATTGCGATAAAATAATTAAGCCAACTATGTTTTGTAGGGACAGTCAGTACAATTATATTGTGTTGACTAATAGTAGAGTCTTAAGAAAGTTGCTTTTAGTATGTCAGTGTACGACGGGTGCTTCGGAACTAACCCTTTCTTACAGCTTGTAATGATGCCCACACTGCATCACCTAATGATGAAAGATCAGATTTATTGTCATAGTGCTGTATAGAATGCACTTTCGCTTGTGAGTAGTATAGTTCGAACCGTACGAGCGGGAAATAAGAATCAGGTATCAACGCCATGAAGTCGAGGAACCCGAAGGGACTAGTGGAAACATGTATATGCAATACCTGTTACATGTCACCAGAGAGATTGACGATGTACTGCTGTCAACGGATGCGTACACATATCAGCCATGCAGAATAGTGTTCGCGTTCGTTGTTTCACATTTTCACATACCTTGTAATGAATTTTGAGCAATAAACAACTTCCCGGGTCAATCACTTTTTGCGGTCGCAACAATGGTACTCAACAACAACCCTAAGATGGCGATTTCCGAGGTGTTGTTAACCAACTGTTGCACATCGACTCGCCGTTAGTAGAGAGAGTGCTAACGCGTAATCAATCTCGTTGCCGTGAAACTGAAATCGTTTGCTCGAATCTGATGCATACCCATGTGACGTTCGTTCGTTTCACAAAACGTATACACCTGAATATCTTGTATAATCGACTGATGCGACTGCACGAAATTCTCGCAGCTCTAGAATGATAAAGGAAACTCGGTGTATTAAAAGATCACACGTCTAGAGAAACAGCGTTACCTACAGTCCGTTCGATGCAATTAACAGTCGATTCGGGGATAAACCCTTCAGCCTTCCATTAAATCAGCCAAATAAATCTCGGACTAGGTTTATACGTCGAGTGTAGGTCAAACGTTGAAATTTTAGAGTGATGTGTGACGGTATTATGTAATCTGGTGACCTACCCTTCTATCAGTATATAGACTATAGTTGGGTTTGGTCTGACAAGAGTGATGTGTTCTTTCATTTTAGTGAGAACCGTGTCCAGCGCAATCCTATAGAAGTGACTTATGTATGGTCCCGAAAAGTGCTCAGTGTAAAAACAAATGGTATCTTTTAAAAGTGGTTCTTGATCGAGGTGTGTCTGATTGAGGAATTCTTCGTTGTAAACTCGGTAAGTCATATCAGCGAATGTTTTCGGTTGCGTTCAATTTACTGTATGAAATGTGTACAAGTTTTCTAAAGGGCTGACTGATTACCGAACAAGTATCTCGAAGTTACATCGTTATTCCTAGCAAATCAATAAAAAAGATAAACACGTATATTATGGTATTCATGCTCAAGACGACAAGTAATTGCACAACCAGTTTTGTTGTCGTTTTCACTCATCTAATAGACAAAAGATTCGATCTCACAGTCATGAGCCAAATCTCTCATCCGTTCGGTTCCGTAAACATCGCTTGAGAGGAAATCAACTTGATTGACTGATGTGACTCACCATTTGCCAGTGAGTAAAAACGTTCATCCGATTTGCTCGTCTACACTGGTTACAAGCCAATGTACTTAGAACTTGACTGAACCTATTATCTGCCGTTGCCCAACTTTAGACCTAGCATGCAGTCCATGATCGGTTTCATCCCTGTTTGGTCCTGTCAAATGGACTTGACAAGCAGGTTTCATGGCGTCCGAATTAGCCTACCACATTGAATGGAGTCAAAGGAGACTGGTACGCAAATATCACCATCGCTAGATAGCTCAGTGCAACTTGTAGCTTCACATATACACACACAAGTACACACCTTGTCTGAAGTTGGCTGAATAAATGAGACCAATGGAGGAATGAACAAAGCTGGATTTCGTCCATTTGTGGTTACATTTATTCGGATTACAAAAAAACCCATGGCTACTCCCAGCTAACAGTAATCTATGCTATTCCAGGTGCAATCTATACCTACAAAACTGATGTCCGAGTATACAAAACTTCAACCCCCAGGTCTGGACTGTCTACGGGACACATCTTTATTCAGTCACCCTTTAATCCATAATCCTAAAACAAACGTGAGAGTTTACAACGTATCAATTACGTTTCAAAGGAAACAGCACGCAGCGGCATCTGCATTACACTTTCCAACACATGCTATCATAGCCGTAACTTCAAACCTGCCAGGTTAGATAGTGTCAGTTCTGGCCACTGGAAGATGAAAATCAAAGCAAGCAACCAAGTTGTCAGGTTGCTCAAAAAAATCGAATGGATAAGACCTTTAGATTGTCACATTTCGACGACTGGTACAATTCTTGTTCCGAACATCTCTACATGAGGAATTGCCAAACGATATCGAAACTGATCTCGGTGTAGTTGTTGATTGACACTGAGTATCAGGGTATAAGTTCACTCTGTCTGTTCACTCTATCTGTTGTTTTGTTAAGAGGGATGATACTGTCAAGTAACTACAGTAAAGGCGACTCAGAAGACTGTTCAACAGTACTCCAAAGGTAATTAAATGTGCTACACACAACAAGTCTTCAGTCTGCCTAAGATTGTGTCGTTAGCCTGTCATTCATATGGCACGTTAGCATACTCAACAAATCACCACGGATGTAAGAGAATAGACGTTGAAAATCATAAACACTCGTCAACATTCGAGTCAAGTCGAGTAAGGTTGACAAGGATTCCGATTACGGGCGACAGTAACTGCCAGCTGAATATGTGAGTGCACCCCCAAATACCGGTAGATTTAAAACGTAAACTCGGATGGTAATATGAGCCACCAATCAGGTGTCATTCACACTGCTTCAAGGTCGAGATCCTGTAATCGTGGTTAGTGTGAATTGGAAACCCGAATGAGAATGTGACAGTTCAAACAGGCGACTAGTTACAAGATAATTTATTTTGGTTTCTATAGTTACCTGATAAGCAGTAAGGATTTCGAAAGGGATATTCAACAGTCATCAATTTACTTGCTGTACAGGAAGGACGGACAAAATTGGTTGATGAACGAAAACAGATTGACACTGTCTTTCTAGATTTTTCTAAGGCCGTCAATCTCAAAGACCACTTAGAATTGTGTGCTGTAGTACAAAATCCCTTACTCCGGTGGGTCACCGATCACCTGCTAAATCGTCACCTTAATATAAAAGTCAGCAGCGCGGTTTCTGATCAATACTGTATGACTAACGATTCATGAAATCCAATAGCATCTCAGTTCAGTGTGACCAGTGTATATTTGATAACATTCAAATTTGACTTACACTGAGTGGTTGAGCACAGATTGCGCAACAATATGAACGTTTTTAGCTGCTACGCTATAGAAAATCGATACCCTTTCCAAACGTTACGTAGACTATACTATCCTTTTAGAGGGAAGAAAACTAGCTACCACTACTGCTGAAGTGAACTCCAGAACGATTGATTCAAACGACCTAAACCTGTCTCTCAATTGTGCATAGCCCAGTAAGAAAGCAACTTCAATGACTGGGTTACTTGTTAGATCTATGGGACCATTTTAACTGTAGTGCTTCCAGTTATGTTCAACTCGCTGGTTCGTTCTTACCTTCAACTAAATAACTAAGTTTACTGATCCTATCTCTCGAAAAACACTGTTCCCTTGGTCATATGCAACGAATGGTCAAAGACGAGTTACAGTGTTTCGTTTGCTGTTGCCCAAACTGGAACAGTTCACAATGAACTAACAAAATGTTAGGGATAACTCATTCTTAACCTATAGGAGATTCCATCAACCTTGGTACCCGTTAAAATATCTCCTTTCACGTAATCCAGACAGCTAGTCCAAAGTAAACTTGTTACAGCATCGAATAAGCAGTTATTCAACATCAGTTCCTACAAAATCTGGAACACATTTGCCAACGTTAGTCGTAACAGCGTTATTTGTAAGAGAATTCAGAAGCACCCTTAATGCAACATTTTAAGACACCGAACCGAGTTTTCAGATCATTTGATCAACGAAACAACGCTGTAGATTGAAGCTACACTCGACTTCTCACCGTTGGTATTAGTCACCTGTTGTTGGCTGCAGGATGTACTGCATCTGCAATATGCTTGATCGGATGTAGCCAGCCTTCTCCCTTGATCATCTGCCGTTTGCTTTTTCTCATTCGCAGTCTTAGTATCGTTGACTTTCTAAAACTGTTTAAACCATTCAACATAGATTCAGAGGTAAATAAACATGGTCCGTTTACTTGCTCTGTGGATTTCTTATGGCTCCTATGTATTCTACATGAATCAGTACTCATACCTGGTTGTCAGTTACCACTTCTCATCAATCAGGACAGACAGTGTGAATTTCAGATTGCCTAATGCCTAAAACCTACAAGTAAGCTGAAACAGCAAAATGCATATTATTACTAACCATAACATTTATTAACGCGTGTTCAAAAAATCCTATCCAATTTTCTTAAAATAAAAGGCATCTTTAAATCTAATGACCAGTTGGCAGAACACTTGAAAATCATTATTTATTCCCAAGTTGGTAAACCAAGAATGATTCTTCTTTTGTTTTGAGGCATTCAGTAACGTTAACCATGCACAGATTCAAAGCAGTGGCTACCCTTTGCCTGAGTCATTTGAGTCAAATCACTGTCAGCCCACATGTTGCGGTTCGGTTGTAGCACAGTGGCTTTACGGATAACGATCACCCCGTTGGCACTTGCCTCTACTGGGGTGATGTTTTTCGATGTGAAGTCACACGTCTAAATCCCTCAAGTTGCCAACTTTAAACATTCACTACATTAATCATAAAATTGGATCGTATGATGCATAGTGACAATCATCCCGACAAAATCCAAGACTCTTGGTGATCTAGCAGGTAGATCTATCTGCATCGCTCGAAATGAGACAATCACCTATGTTTAGGGCTTCACACATATGGAATAGACATCTTCCAACTGATTACCGTTGATACCCACAATTGCCATCCAGTCGACAATATCTGACCAAATCCACATAGTCCTCATAACCAATCCGTCCTGATTTATGTTAATATGGTTTGTTAGTTGAGTGGAAAAGATCGCTGTTTCGCTGAACGAAAATATCGTGGTTTCGAATTATGAAGCAAATATATCCAAAAAAAGAGTTATACAGTGATCTGAAAATGTGTGCTTCGAAAGCAAATAATTGTTTCAAAAGCAAGTTATTTTACTCACTATCAAATCGCACAATTTAATGGTAATTTCCAACTTCACACAATCCAGACACTTATCATCTCATAAAAAAGAACAAACCAACCTAATAAGAATCAGTTATATCTTATCAAACACAGTTAGTTACAATTCATTACCAAAACTTGAACATCATTGAATACTGGATGTTGAAGCATAAAGTGTTGACATTCTCTAAATATACAACATATTATGTACACCTGCAACTCATTAGTATCTATATGAATGATAATGATGACAGATTTGTTAAAGGTCAACTACTAATTTGTAGTTTCAACCCAGTAAGACAGGAATTTATCAGTGTCGGCTATCGGAGTATCATCATCATCATTATCTTATATTCACTTTAAGGCTGGTATACACAAACACAACCACATACACACACACACACACACACACACATCTATCCGGGCGTTAACTTATTTTCCGATTCATCTCTAGTAGAAGATATGAAATTTCGTCCAGTCTAGCACCGATTTGCGAATAGGTAACTTCTATAAATCATAGATGTGTAAGCACATACACACACACACACACCATTAAGCACACAAATGTATCATATCCTTACACACAAAACTCTCGATATTTGGACATTTCAGGGTAAAAGCGTTGATAGTGATGCTTTTGGTAAGATTCCATCATACATAGAGTTACTACTAAAACTAGTGGTACTGGTACTGTGCTAAGTGTCAATTGTATGATAGAAGATGATGGCCAAGATGGTGCCAACCCTACCCTCACTCCCCAACGAGGTGATTAATATCAGTCTAACTCGTTTGATAGTGCACTATTTACCCGGTATCCTCGAGCTAACCACCGGTTGCTGCCATCACCGGCTTAGCTACGGATGATTGTGCTGAGGATAGTGATGGCGGCAACCGAAGATCAGGAGCTGGCACAACTAACCAACCAACCAAGACGACGTTTACGAGAGTGTAGGTATGTTTACATGTTTGTATGTGATAACACACACGTTTGTGTTTGTGTGTGTGTGTGTGTGGGAATGCAAAGCAGTTGGCATGAATGGGAGAGCAACAACCACTATATATCCACAAAAAGAGTTTTCGAATATGAATGAAAACAAGACAACCCTACTAATTTTGTCTGTTTGTTCACCTGGTTGTGTGGTAACTAGTCTGTACCTATTGTATATAAGCTTGTCAAGGATACTAGCTGCAAAAATGTGTAAATCAACGAACAAGCGGAGAAACAATAGATACACTTTCTTGGGCTAGTATACCAATACCCGTTCGTATGTGTGTATGAACTTCACAGCTCTGGGCGGTAGTGTACAGAACTAGGCAACTCGTTGTTTTGTTCCGTTTCAGAGGTTCATGATAATAAACTGATAGACCTCCATCCGTACCCATATATAAATGCATACTTGTATGAATAAATGTGAAAATGTACGCCAAAATTAGCCGACAAACATTCGTTTGTAAATCCCTGCATATGAATGCACTGAAATTGGAAAAGGTGTAGATGAGAGGCGTTGTGATGTGGCGTGCCGATGACAGCCACAGATTGACCGGATCGCATCTTTCGACGTGGAATAATTTAGGTATATGTCAGGACCATGGGCTACGACGATGAGAAGAAGAATGAAGTTGTTGTTGTTGTTGTTGTTATTGTAGTTTTTGTTATTGTTGTTCTGAAGGCCGATGGTGAAGATGATTTGGAAGTCAGTGTAAAAACTGGTGATGCTTATTTGGTAGCTACTGAAAAAACTGTTTTTCCAGACCAAAAATTTCGGCGTGGTAGATTGGGCAATGGTATTCGTCACGTTAGTTGTTGGTCTTCATGCAGGAATATAGAATTAGGCGATAAACTAACAAAGGTTGTGTTGTTACGAATGACAGTCCGGGTGTGCTATTAACTCATCAGTTTTTTCGGCTGGTTTAATATATTACACTCATAAATGCATCGTTTACTGAGGTTTGACAAAAACATTATTGTCTGGAAGCTTATAGTGCTGCTTGATGCTTACTGTGAAACAAACACTTGAAGACCGTGTCATTCCACAGTAATCGGCCGATAAGACTATTACCAAATCAATTACGTACGAATTCCTTTGTCACAAGCGTCGCTGGTAGGACTGGTGGTCGGGTGGATAAGGGTATTGCCCCGTAACACGAAAGTTAGCTGGTTCGATCTACGTTCAGACTATCTCCACCGGTTGAATCCAAACAAGGACGAAACTGATTGTGGAGTGTTGGTTTGGCGTTGAGTATAAGGAAACATAAACACCATTTCAATCCTTTGCAGCCATAGTCAGTAACGACTGGCAACCCTAGGTGAACCGGGTAAGCCTATACCAACTGGGGGATACAAGTCGTAACGTAGAAGGTGTTATTGCATTGTTATTATCACCGGTTAGCATAGATAACACACGAGCGTTTGTGGCCGAGCCTGACCGCTTTGTTGTGATATTTCTAGAAACACTGTAGGTAAATGGGTATCCGGTAAGCCTTGGAAGAGCAACTGTTGAATGATTAACCGAAGTCTATGACCGCAATCCGTTGTTTTTAGTTCTTGTGACACCAAAAGTAAGCGATTTCACCTAGATTCCAAGTAGCTTTGCTGTAAAATCTAGTATCATCGTTAGTTTTCTCTTTGACGAGTTGTGGATAATATAATCGTTGTACTATTTTCACTGAAGGCTACGACCGATCTGTTTAGTTGTTACTAGAAGTTTGAAGCCTCATATTGTTTCATCTCGAACACCACCCATATTTGATCGTGGCCTTAGAATTCAGATAGATCTTTCGGCCGGTCCACTTCGTAAGGTAGTACCAGACTCGAGTTTCGCCCTTATTAAAGGTCATCAGTAATGTATATCCTCGTCCGGACAAACTTTTTTCTTAATCTCTACTCATGCTTGTGACATTAACATGTTAAATCATAACGACAGTAACCTCAAATGTCCAACCACAGCCATGTGTAAGTAATGTTCATCTTGCGCGATCATTTTGAAGGGAGAATAGGCAGAATATTTGATTCACTCTTTAATCCACTCGATAGCCCCGTGAACAAGACTTTTCAGTTAGGTTGAAGTTATCATTTTTATTGAACCACCTGAGTATAGTTATGGTTAACACATTAGTCTGACAAGTGTGAGGGCCGGATATCAAATACCTGTCCGAGCAAAAAATGCACTTTTGATAAGTTCTAATAAGAGCATAATTCGGTCCTAGTGCATCTTTTCAAAGTGTTGATGCTTGTGGCAGTTAAGCATCAGTGTGAATCACTGATGTGTTGTCTATGATGATGATGATGATGAATGGGAAGACTGTTATCAAGTGTAGGTGGTGTTCAAATCGAAATAAACTTTATTCGTACCCTTCAGAAAATGAGCTTTACAACATTCATTTTATTAGCCATAGTACTTCTTACTAGGGTTGTTTTACTGCAGTTAATTTATTGAAATGGTTCTTCTTTTTAGCAACCATTGTCTTACAAAAAATGTATATATATCACGATATAATATAAATTACACTACAATCACTGGACTAGTATTACTCGTAACTGTTATCATTATGGATGGTGGTGGTGATAGCATTAGTGACAGTACTAGTACTATTGTTATTACTATGTTCTCTATATTTAGCTGTTTCTGTATGTGTGTATATATTCACATGAGGTCCCTACCTACCTTTCTATATCAGTATGTATACACATTATAGTATGTGTCCTAATTTGCTGTTGTTGTCATGCCGCAGCACTGCAAATCCGTACCCATCACGACCGGCCCTAAGATAAGCCCAGATCATGGATTCCGGCACATCGCGTCTGTTTTTCTAGGCTCCATCTTGTTACAACCTCGTTGATACGTGCAGTCGTTCGCACGCTGGAGTCGGTGTGCACACACTCGTTGCCGGTCCAAATGCGCGCGCACAAATACACACAGGCAGATATTGGGTTTAATAAACACAAACAATCCATCCGAACACAATGAAAGATGAAGGGAGAGTTTTGGGTCGTTCGCAAATTGTCACCTCGACGGAACCACCGGTCAAAATGAATACAGGAAACGAAGAACGTGTTGTATATGGTGCGAAGGCATGGCAAATCAGTACAATCGGGGCGATGACAACAAAGACAAGGTCTATCTTGTACTATGTACAGAGGTTTATATGATACTAATCCGTATTCATCAGTATGTCCACCCCCAGCGTCTTCCCATGATTCTTAGACCGGTTTCCCCCACCCCGGCCTCCCATCCCGATTTTTGCTCGACCCGACTCAACTCCTGTCCAACCTGCAGTATTTCGCTGTTCCACTAGACAATCGCAACTTGCCACCGTGTGGCACCGGACCAACCTCAGTGTTGGTAGAACAACACGATCAGGACTGTTGTGAAATTAACGTGGGTGGCCCGTCTTGGAGTGGTAGGTTAGTGTAGACGCGCACGCAAGAATGTATCCGTTTTAACAGTTAGATCTGATGGTTGGTTCTCTCACACGCTTTCCATCTGACAACGCTCGACTTACGGATATCCAGTCTTCGCCACCCTCACCGTGGGCCTCCTGTTGCACGTACGCACGCATACTTTAGCAAACATAGTCCGTGAATGATCTGCCATCAACTCAGATAGCCGGACTAGACGTTACAAGCTCAATCCGATACAAATTGTCTAGTGTGCTCGACGGAATCATAATTGCAATGCTAAGCACCAGGCAGAAAGCGAACGACACTGGTCAGTCAACCGCGCAGATTATCTGATGGTTAAATGTGCGCAAAGTGAGCGCATTTCACTTTTCCTAACTCAGCTCCTTTTCATTTATCCTGAGGTAACTATTATTTATGATTAAAAATCAATATCACATTCACTCCAACGCAAACGGCTGTTAGAACTACCAAGTATATATATATATATATATATATATATATATATATATATATATA
>JTDE01000870.1:86310-121666 GCA_014338405.1 Paragonimus skrjabini miyazakii
AGTGGTTCTATATCAGCCGTGAAATAATACCGTTTGACAACATAAATGGTGTACCATCATTCTACCGGATTTATGATTCCTTCAATAATAAGAGATGGTTGTACACGGCGTAAATGGAGCTAACAGCTAACTTCAGTCCATAGTATGCATGAAACAAATGGCCTCGACTAACTGGTCTATGAGTCATGGTTAGACGAAGGTCATAAACTGAGATAACCGTGCTATCAATAGTTTGGGACGGTGATAAAACAAAAATAAACGCACACACACACAATTTTATAGACTTTCGTCAAGGATACGGGTTGACAATTTCCGTTTCCTGTAGAACAAGAAAAGTTCTTGTTTCCGGATAGGAGGTGCGACAATACATCGACCCTAGGGTGGTTGAGAAAGGCGTCTGAGACATTTGGGCATGCAGTTCTATTCTTCACAAAAATAAGTTATTCTGTTCTATCCTACTTAATCGTAGATCGATTAAAATTAACTGTTTCCTAGGAACGACCTCAATCCAAATGAAATGTGTTTATACTGTTTGTTTATACATTGCTTAAAAATGACTACCCATACGGAATAAGATTGATTTGGATTTCACTAAAATGATATTGGAGTAAATTTCAGAAGGTAAACGATCCCTACTGAACCAGTGAATTCCTAATTCGTTTGTGAAGTCTGCACTGATAAGGACGAGGACGGAGAGGAAAAGTAAGATGCACTGTCATTTATTTGACCACAATATCACTTTTCCTTGATTAAATCTAACAAACGAAATCGGATCGAGTCAATAGACGTTGACTAGACACAACTGGAGTATCGTGGTGTTCGCCAACTTGTGGACACACGCTTTACCTGTGACTCGTTTGTCCCATCTGTTCATCTTGTATGTTTGGCTTACTATGGCTTATTCTACTTGCTAACCTGACTCAACTAGAAAGTCTACTGAAATATGTCCATATGTAGTGTTATGACTGAATTTTGATGTTCCGGTTTCCAATCTATGCAACAATAGAAACATAGAGCAATGCGACAGAAACCTTTCGTTCATATTAAACTGACGGTCTGACATAGAAAAAGGATATTGGAACGCACAATAGCCACATAGAGACATCTTAATTTAGAAAAGATACAGATTCCAATAGTTTCCGTCCATAACCCGTAGGTTGTTTACTCGTCTAACACAGCATGATTCCACTTCATATAAACTATATACTACTTCGTGCATGCTTGTGGACACGTTTTCACTTCTAACTATTAAGTCGTCTACATAATCTTTGCAAGCAATTAGATACCGAGTGAGTGAGAGACATTCACGGTAGTAGTATATCAGACTGTTGTCTGTTAGTCGAATTTAAGTCTCACCACCCGTGGCATATCACAAGCTGCGCCAGCCAATTTGCCCACTGCTGTTTCCAACCCAGCTTGACACATATGGTAAGACAGGATGGAAGCGAGCTACAGGCCAATTCACAGTCGTGAATGTCAAAAGGTTTGTTCTTTTGACGGATAAGTTGAACTTCAAGTTGGACCATATTTTGACATGACCAACCTTTTCGTATCAGTATTCTGTCCTCACTCCCTAGTATGCTCTTCACTATCTCCAAGCCTGTGAATAGACAGACAGGCCCAAAACTTACACGCACACATATACTTTAACATGCTTACAAATATATTTTATGTCTTTCATATTATCTCTGTCTGTCTCCTTGCGCTTCCTAATCATGTCACCCTCGCAACCTCTCCAGATCCTTTGCGAGCTATCTAAACAGTAGCAGGGAATGGCAGAGCTAACCACTTCGACAACAACCCGGAACGACCACAACAATTCCCCCCACCCACCCGTACGTAGACCCAAGTTAGAGGTGTAGGTGTAATAACGATAGTAGAAGCGCCCATCACACTGGCAATCTAGAGCTGCCTGGGTCTCGTGACAGGTTGACCAAGAACGACAATAACGCACACAGCCTATTTGCATGAAGGCCGAGCAGGTTGACTGACAGATGTAAGCGTACAAATGCGGGTCTTGGTGCGCTCAATTTGTACACTAGTTCGATGTTAATATCATAGTATGATTCGTCGCCCACTTTGCGTGCACGAATTATACAGGAATGTGGGGCTCCTGCAATTCAGGATTACGCATACCGTGCAAGCGTCTGTCATATGGATAACATGACTGTTTGTATCTAAGACTACAGACCAGTTCAAATATCTTAAGTAGCTCTACTGGGAAGCCGTGAAACCATGGCCAGCGTGCTCAGCAAGCGTTATGTGATGGATATTCTGAAACTAACCAAACGGGCAGAAAGGAACTAAAAATCAGTCAATTTTAACAGTGTAAGATATTGAATTACTTCTGGTGCACGCACATTACATTTCACTTTGAACCTACATGATCTGATCATTCAATTCACTTAGCACTTGCAACCTGCACACACTTTGTGCTATTGATTTTTCATGACATTGTGTAACCAACTAAATTTAGATGGAATAAAACAGTTTTACAAAAATGCAATCATACGCACATTAAGCCTCCGAGTTTTTGGTTGCTACTGGTAATTATAACCTGAGATTTCCATTGCCACAAGTTGACTGCCCACAAACTGTTGTCTATTTGGTTTATCTTTCCAATGAATCTATTTGAATAGCATTCACAGTTCATGATTTACGACTTGCGTCTTCGGTACACATCAGCTACAGTATATAGTGTTTTCTTGACTGTGAGTAAACTCGCATACTTGCGATTAGGGAAGAAACGTGCTCACACAAGAATATTCAAACACAATCGACTATGAGCAGTATTTGGTTTAGTCAACCTTATCAAGTCGGGGCTTGATATCTATTTAGTAATTCTAATCGATAATGTTGTGCAGCGTGGGCTCACAGGCATTGGATAGCCTGTACAGTGGTGCACGCAACAGCCAAATACACTCACAACCACGCAACGTCTACGTGGCTGTGAGTGTAGACACTACCGAAAGAGCAACGATGAGGTTGTTTAGCATATGTTAAGAGTATGTTAAGAGTTTTTCTTCATGCTAACTATCTCTTACTTCACCAGTTAAGGTTTAGCTCATGTATTCACTAGTTGGGCCATATTGCATTTATTATGAACCAGCTAGTTATGGCTGAGTAAATAGTACAACAGATAATGTTTGATTTGACAAAAAGCTATGAACAGGCTATCGTCAGTTTATGTTTCTGTTCGTTTTTTCTGGACATCAGGGCTCCCACTCTAAAAGAGCCGCGTGTAACTGCTGGAAACACTCAATGATATGATTGAAAAATAAAAACGGATGCATAGAATACTGTCACAAGTTATTTCGTTATCTCCATCAATCGTCTACCAAAATTCGTTCTTTTTTTCAGATTTTAAAACCATATTTACGGCATTAACGAGAAAAATTCGTTCTCATTGTTTTCACAATGCTTTGTATTCCGTTTGATATTCCCTTATTCATTCCCACATTTTACTAGAGTAAATGGCTTCATGGTTTTGAGTGGCATTCAGTCTAATTTTCCCAGTACACCCAGTTCATCCTGTGTGTTGAAGAACCACCGAACTCAGATCGCGTTCAACAAATGGTAATAAAGTCACTAACCTGAAGGATGTGATGATGTAGTTTCCATACTGGAAGCTTCCATTCTTGACCTTTTCGAATTTGCATGTGTCGAACCGATATTGTTTTTCGACTGGAACTCTGAGCTCCTGTCATTTCTTAAACCGGTGAGTGCGTATCCTTGTAATGTAGCTTGTGTGGGCGTGTTGCATGACTCTGGCATCCTGGATTGTGAACTGGTTACTGGATAATCCGACATAAATGGCAGTCCAAATGCTGCTGCTGCAGCCGCTGCAAACGGTATGTTCATCAGACTCGAGGCCGCTCCGAAAGGACCAGTGATCGACGATGCTTCAGATTCCAGCCGTCTATTCTCTTCAGATCGAATCGGTCGTGCAAGAATATCGGGAAGTGTATCCGGTTTGGAGACATTCGTAGCATGTTCCATTAGAGAAGCAAATGTAGGGCGGGGAATACACGTATTAGCCATACTGGTTGGTACTGCCAAGGAATTACTGAACTGGGCTAACAGTTGAGGAGGGAAAGGCTGTGAGAGACGAGTGGTCCCTGCTAGAGCAGCACTCAAATTAAACACGTTTCCAAACTCCATTGCGTGATCTTGAATGAAATGCAGCTGTAAGTGATATACACTGGAAAATCCGGCGGTGCATTGGGGACAAGTAAAATAACCGGAGCTGCCTGGTTTAGTTTCGTAGTGGATAGGCATTGATTCCGTACGTTTCACCGCGGGTGGTTTGTTATACTTGTTCACAGAGTCTGAAACATATCAGTGTCAGGCTGGTTAAATTAGACAAACATGACCGTGATACAAAACGGTTAATGAACAAAACACAGAGGCCATAAGAACTACACAGTAGCGAACAAGGCTTGCTTTCTAGGTTTCCCCATTGGGGGGAATTACAACAAAATCAATGAGAAAATCGTTACCAGGTTGAGTTAAAGAAACGGAGAGTAGTTATAGTGCTACCTGTATGATTGTTGGCAACTGTGCAAGCATTGTTCCAAATCGGTAGTTCGACTGGTTTTAGGCAGTGCGACGTGTAATATCCACATGAAATTCTGAATACAGATGTTAGTGTTGAGCAGTGAACACTAATGACCTTATCAGTTATCAGACTATATTATTTACAAATACCTCCTCTATACAAACAGCATGATTAATGTAATCGATTAGCTTTTACTAAGGTATATGGTGTTTGGCTAAAATTCGATCGAATTAAAGGCTTATTGTATACGACGTGACTATGCTGGGAATATAAGAAACATAACTTTGATTGTTCTTAGGCTACTAAAACAAAACAACCGAGTTCTGTGATTGAATTCGAGCTGATTTGAGCAATTCTACCAAGTTTCCAAGGTTGACTAAATGTGTACAGTTCCAGTATACAGAACAAACATTGAACGAACAAGAACCGCCTTTAATTGGATCCTTTAAAAAGGAGGGAGAATTTCCAGCACTTTTAGACATAGGAAGCAATAATAAACTTAATTTAAATCTACCGACCAATTCTGTAAAACTATTCTGAAAAACACGGTAAAATGTTTTATGTGGGTGTTGGGGTGGGGATAACATCAATGACATCAGCAGCCCAGTTCAGTAGAAATAAGTCATTTGATGTAACAACACGATCAGATAATAAGACATAATGATTGAAAATTTGAAATGGCTTGGACATTTATAGAAAATGATGACAAATGAAAAGCAATAGGACACTTCCATAAACTTGTAACGCACCGAAAACGAAGTATGTTGTGAGTGACTCCCTATGGCCTTTAGTTATTGCGAAATTCAGGGCAACATAGAGTACGTCGATATAACCCTACAGGTAATTTAGTTGATTATGTTAGATTAGTGCATTATCTAAGTATTACACAAGTTAATGACTGTCTGACAATCTATACTAGCTATAGATTTTGTCTGATAAATTGATCGATCATTCATTCATTCACTATTCAAAATATCAACTTTTTAAAAGCAAAACAAATACTCTGAGATATTCGCTACATTACAGGTTTATGTAGACAAATGGAAAACTGGACAAATATGTGCAGATGTGCCTAACAGTCTTGTGTACATGTTCATTCATAGACTAGTCGCCAGAAGCACAATGTCACCACCCGATCTGAGGACACTGCTGACTGGTTCAGACCCATTTAGGAAAAAAGCCGTGGAATATCATTCGAGACTGCGCATTTGACCGTAATACAACTATGAGCCCCAACATTATACTACTATGTCCAGGGCACTTCTAATGCATTCAAGACTATCAGTAAGTATAAGTGGGGAACAACAACCAGATTAATATATTTAAAGGTGAATCCATAAGTAGACCTGACAAACATTAGTTTGATTTCAGGGAAAAGATCTTAGTTTTTATACGTCACTTACCGCTTCGCTGGGGCAACAACGTGAATTCTACTGGATACCAACACGTATGCACCATATACGTGAGCCGCTGTTATACACAGACAAAGTATATGAGTTTAGTATAACGATATGTACGGTGCTTAACTAACTCACCTACTTCACTTGAGTACATTCACCTCGATCGCTAAAGAAACCCGCAGCTATTTCCGCTCGTTGTAATCAAATGAATGTACTACCTGTCCATTCTACCCAAGAACACCACCAATTCGGTCTACCGATCAGCACAATCGTATCCGAATTTGCCGACTGGGAAAAATCCGTGACTTCTCCTACAGAACTCAAATAAATCATTCCGTTCATCCACTGAGTATGTCATCTAGCCGGCCAGGAAATGTGGGAACCAGATTGTGAACCAGTGACTAGGAAAGAACCAACAATAAACAGTTACGCTAAGGTCTACCACACTGAAGCTAGAGGGTTGGAACGTAACAGGTCGTACAACATAGGTCTGTGATGAAGTACAATCATGTAATTTAGTCCAGCACAGTATACTTGCGCACGCTTGAGTGTGAATACAAGTGAGTGTGGCCAAGACAACCACATTGGTGATTTACTTTTCATTCGGTAGCAAGCTGAATTAGGGAGAGTAATGTGTGCACGATGGCTTGCATAATACAGATGATCATTATTAACCCGGTGATAGGTGATTGCTAGCACATATGCACACATTTTTTCTGGGTGTACGCTAGTACTATTTATATGTGTGTGATCAAGAGCACGCGAACTACAAACATGTGTGAACCGGGCGAATCAACGTCAGACACAGTGCTATCTGCATATGGCCATCTATTTTCTCCTCATACCCCGTACCCACAACTGTCAGGTGTACAAGTGTTGTCTAGCTTATGTGTGTGATGTGTGTCGAATGAACTAATTCCCATGCTGAGTGCAACTCATCGCAGAGAATTTGTATGTGCTTAATTGTGTGCAGTCTCACGCAACTTGTTAGCTTACATACCCGCAAATAGGGGCAATATACAACGTTGCTCCATAAACCGAACGTTGCAGTAATGTAAACCAACCAAGGATGTTATAACAATGAAATTCTGAAGGGAAGATTAGTCATAGGCAGTCAATCATCGAACATCACTCGTTCTCAGTGAAATCGGGCAAAGTTAGAGAAACGAGTTTACACGTTGTGGTTTGAATTTTTCGGGTGATTCAAAGAGCTCTGATTAATGAAAACTGGACTGATTATAACACAACGTTATAAACGAGTTGTAATAATCTATGTTTCAACTACCTCTAGTGGCCTCCGATTAAAGTCTACCGGAACTCAAAGTCTCAGTATACAACAAACAAACAAACAAAAATTTCGTAAAAAATACTGACAGTTACTTGCCGGTTGGACTGTGCTCTCGCTTGAGTGACTTCTCTGAACTTCGTCCAGAAGCGGACATGACTGACGGCATAGCGATTGTTGACATTGGTGTCTGTGTCGATTCCCACTCAAGGTTTGGCGGACAAGTTGAAGATAGATGTTGGATCTCCCGATTAACGCTCAGTTGGTTTGTCAACATACTAGTGGATAAGAACGTCAATACTGAAGGAAAGGGAACTAGGTGCACGAGAACCAAATGTTTGGCTAACTCGTCAATACTGGAGCCTACAGGTTGATTACACATAGGACAAGTCAACTCGTTGGTGCACGCAGGTGATTCGATTCCTCCAGTGGTGCACGATTTAGGAACCGAAATAATTGATCATTTCCAAAAATGAGTTCAAATAACTATCGTTCGCTAGCGCTTCGTTGGAACGACCCATTGTTCTTTCAGTCAATCGAGAACCACCATGACCTTGACTTTGTCTTGGATCAGCGCTAGATGACGGGTGGAATGAGTGAGTAGCAGTGCTTGTAGACGGTGTGGTCTGTAGCGTTTTGTGACTCTTGTTTGGTGATGAAGAACACGTTCGGTCAATATCCGTACCGCGTGCTCTGAACTTTTGTACACTTTCTTCAATGAGAAACTGAAATGTGTGACAGACAAAGACAAACACTTTAGTTTAGAAAGCCTGTTTATCAAATGTAACTGTTAAATACCCTTAATCGGCTGGTTAAAAACGAATGACAATAGAACATGTAGAAAGTATGTTAGTATAAGTAGTATGTATTCGATAGGGAAAATTCGCCCGAAGCATATGACCTGAATGAAACTTCTTAGGTACACTATGTTAAGCGAGTAGATTCTTACCCATAAGGAGGAATCGAATCACGAGTTGTGTTGTGAAGTCTTTTGCACAGCGTTTGCAAAACAAAGTTTGTAGGCTGCGAATGGGCAAGACCGAGTCAAAACCAGTTTTGGCATGAGTAGTCCAATCACCTGGCTTACGCCTGCTAGCTTACCACAAATACTTAGCATCGAAGATAAAAACGTTTCTTGTATAACCATCTGGATTCAACAGGGTGGTCCACCGGGTATTGCTGAAGGACTCAGACCACCCGTTAGCTCTTCTAACTAACTTCCTACTGATTAGAAGATGTGCTAAAAACGCGTATTACAGAAAGCAAATGTAGCATACCCATATTCCCTCACCCCATTAAACCATGTGGTAGAGAGGTGACCTAAAAATTTGGCCAAGAATCCGACAGATCATATGTTATAACAAATTCGAATTAAAATGAAACTATTTTGTGTACATACACATATGCTAACAGGGGGTGTTCGTACCTGTCAGTATCTGGGTCATTAGAGAGAGAAAAAACAGTCGAGTGATTAGTAAATAGCTCTTTGTTAATTAGGTGGTTAGTCGAATGGTTAAGTTTTGCTGATTTTTGTAGATCCTATCCATACCACATAGTTCTTATTTGGTATTAGTAGACTAATGTGCAATCAACTATCAGTGTAGCCCAAGTGTATGACTACAATTCATGAAATCCAGTCCACTTTCACCATCACCACCAGCATCAGTAGCAGTAGCAACAACATCACCACCAAAAGTAACGTGGGAGTAGTCAACATCTGGAACTGCTCGTACATAAATATGAACTGTGTGGTTGACTTTTATGTATCTGTAAAATTCATTTTTGGTTTCGGACTAATTTTCCTTCGAGTAGAAACGGTAACATATAATGATCATAAAAAATGGAATTCCGAAGTTCACTTTAGCTATTAGAAAGGATTTGATATATTTTTCAGGTTATTCATACATCCTCACAATTCTAGTTTAAATAAGCTAACACGAAGATTACTTGTGCAACGAACAGTCAATAATGACGAGTTAATTCATAAGACATACATTGTCTGTCACTGAACGATTCAGATTAATTTAGAATAAATCACTTCTAACAATGTGGGCAACACCTATTCAGTCAGATTTAGTAGAATCAGTATTTTATGTTAGCTAGCAGGTAACAGTTTTTTAGTGATTTCATTTTGTGTTGTACTCTCTCGTACTTCTTCTTTTTTGAAGATGGTTTCAACCTTTTAATAACACGGTTTGTTATACGTGGTATTGTAGAATATAAGTTGAAACGGAGAGGTTCACAGGTTATTTTAAGATTAATCTATCTCATTTAGACTACAAAGAGAATTACAGTTGATCTTTGAACAGCTAATGACCGATATCTGCAACTACCAAAACATTTACACTTATCCTCAACTGATTTGGATTCGTATGGAAATCAAAATGACAGGATATCAAAATTAGTGTTATGGGTGTTACTAAAACATCTCTTCTGTGATTGTTTATGTTGACCTGATTCCTCAGTTAACTTGAATGAGGACTTTCATGAAACTACAGAGTCCTGTATCCATCGGTTGAAAAAAGGTGTAAAAGATATTCGAACGACGAGAATGTTACATGACGAGGAACTTGTGTGATCGCTAGTCTGAGAATCGATCCGATGTTTGACCTGTTTTAGTTATACTACAAACAAGTTAGTGGTTATGAAATTAACATGTAGGTTTGGATGTTGATTTATTCCCCTTTGTATAAAGTATACCGAAAACACAAAAAGTATCATTTTCTTCAAGTTTATAATCGGTTTTGTCACCTAATTATGTCGAATGTAGAGGACAGTGTCAGTCATACAGAATAGACGTTAATGAATTTACTTTGCACACACTTAACCGAATGACTTTTTCAAGCTAACTTCTAACGGTTTCGGTGGATCATTTCATGAACAGGGAGGGTATTCAAAGCGACAATCCAAACTTACATGCAGTTTTCTATTAATACAGTGTGCCTCAAAACGCATAATATGAGTAACTGTGCAAGTGTGTACTTATAAGCTATCAAATTTTCCCGTTTTGAACAGAAAATAACATTTTCAAACAGCTTTTGAAAAAAAAATCTCGAAACGATATGACAGATCTATTCAAATCCGATGCTATTTAAACTAACTTCCTACAAGTGCAAGAAAATGAGATAAAGTGGTCCCGCATTAGCTGATTTCCAAATTTGGCAGTCTACAGATCACAACGGATGTTTGTTAAGTAAAAGAGCATTGCAACCAACAGACACGCCCATAGTTATAACAAAAAACTATGGTTAATCCATGAGGCACACGACAACTGTAAGTGATAGTTACTAACTGGAATCAAAGCACCATGATTGGTAGAGAAGCAAAAAGTCTAGACAATTAGTATCTGATCCAATCGAAATAGATATGAAATAGAAACCATCTTTTTACAACACCCTATACATGTTACTGCTTTGTAGTATGTTGGACTGTGGATGTTGTTTAGGATAAGTCAACTTCAGTATAAATCATTATAAACAAGTAATTGGTTTTCACTAGATAAACTTTCAAACCCTTACTTTACCTCGATTTTCGTGAAACTGAATTCACGTTAGTGGAACAAACCCGCTGAATACAATAGTCATTTGCATACCCATACGACGAAATAGGCGTGGATGATTGCACTAAATTTGACAACTCGGAAGTGTTTAGATGCGGCAGAGTAAATCCGATGTGCTCACACGCACACACACGCATGCCCCTTTCTGTCAACTGCGCGTGCGTCTGTATGTTAGGAACGGAAATGCAAGTCTCCAGAAAGCTTATTTGACTCAAGCCGTTTTAACTGCTTACTTATTAGTATGCAAACAATGGGGGGGTGTCCTAACAGTACCATCATACCAATACGTGATGTATTCCACCCCCTTGTGGGCAGGCAACACTGGGAATGATAAGGTGGGCATAATAGTGATGCTGATAGATGGTGATATGACAATCATCCTCAACTCTGGTTACAGCCCATCCCCAACCGTGCAAAATAATAGATTGTTTCGAATAAGGTAGAGTATTTGTGGACTGTAGAACTGGATGAGTATCGGTTGGCAATATGAAATTCAGCAAGCCAACAGTTTCCGGCTTGATCGTCAACACAGCACACACCTTCGATTTCAATATGCCGCTGGTTATGGCAGTTCGGTTTGTCACATGAATTGACTAAAACTGCATCCAATAGGAAGAACAGAAACAACGTTTGTATATTCATGTCTGTTTACTGCCGATGCTGGTGAGTTGTATGGAATGGAAAAGTCGACCAAGCGCGACTGGTCGAACTTGCCTCACCCGAGCAATTCACACAGTAATCTCTCTTCTACTCGAAATTTCATCCACGTGCACTACCCAGCCCTCTCACACACCTAAATAATCCAGAAGAGACTGGAGATTTTCTGCAAAGCGAATAATGAATAATCCTAGTAGAAAAAGTACGGTACAGAGTAGCAAGTCCTGTTGTGTTTATCATGCGACCTGTCTCTCGTTTTAAAATCGACTTCTTATGCAAAGACATTATTTTTCCACAATTGAACAATGACCAAATACATACACGACTTGGACACAACACATCCCCATTCCTCTGTTGTTTTCCGAGTCGCAGTTCTCGCAGTTCCGTTTTCTTCCGTCAAAAACCAAACGCGGGCTTCAGTTGTTCAGTATAGCCCGTCAGACAGATTTTCTCACATAAATCCATTTCCATACTTATATCGGATCAAAACAAGCAATTAATCGAACGGAAGTGTTAAGGTCTTATTCCTTAAAGTATATGACAGAGCTCAACGATAGAGATGCCAACAATAAGAACTGAAATGCGGATTACATCCATTGCTTCCTTAGGCAACCCAATAGTATTTTACCCACATGTGACAAAAAATGAGTTTTCTAATAAGTTCACAGTACACACCAATAGGAACAGTCGGTTGAACCATCTGTTTTCGCGTCGATGTGCTGTTCCCGAAGCAATGTGAATATATTCGTCGTTGAATCTGACCTCTCTCGGTTCCGTAGGTTGAGAATAAACCAACATGTGTGATAATTAAAATGTAGCATAATCCATTAGTCCTCAGTTCGGCACCACGACTATTCATCACTTCCACATACATGCGGATGTGTCTATACTCATTCACAACCACCTATCCGTGCACCGATTTCGACCTGCTCAAATTGTGTTACTCAAAAATAACAACTTTTCCATTGCAATTTTCGCTACAATGATACCCTCACTACACCACACACGGACAGGCGTGCGCACACACAAGTCACGAATTTAGTCAGTCAGCTGGTCAGTGAGCTTCAGTCAGCGCAGTCAGTTGTGCCTACACAAAGCACGGTAATCGGACACCACCAATACCACAGATCCTGTATCTATCGCTCGTCTTCACGGTCTATGGTTGCACCCGGTCAGTAAACACGTTCGAAAGCCCTGACAATTCACAGCACAGTGATGGACAACGCCAGCCATCTATCGATCCTAGATACCATGGTGCTCAAGGAATTCTGTGTCAGCATTAAAGGTCACTCCCAGAAACTGATTAGTCAGTTTGAGCGTCACAGGTCTATATCCGACATTAGTTGGCCGGTAGGCTGTTTGGGATGAACAGCATCAGACTGTCCTAACTCAGGCGGACTGAACTGAGACAATCGACGGCTCGCTGTTCTTGTTCAGAGCGGTTCAGATAACTGAACTATGGCAAAGAGAGCTTCCATTGCTATATCCGTAGATCGTAGTCCCAATAACAAACGTGTAGAATCTTCAAATTATTTTGAGGACAGTTTGAGATAAAGCAGTCATACGACTTGTTTGTGGCACGTAGGTCATAAGTTGACCGAATGAGTTATGTGCGTGTGTGGCCACTAAATCACTGTAGTAGCATAAAGAAAACCGCTCTGTTTGAATAACTGTTCTGCTTTTGACCCTGGCAAACACTTGTTCCATGGTTAATAACTCCATCTGTCAAGCAGACACGTTCGTTTCGAGCCATAATCTCTCTGTAATCCATTCTGTACATCTCTCGCCTTGTTTGAACTAGGATTTGCACGAGTCAGACTCTTCCGCTTCTGTTAGATGATGAGTTCAAGTGGACCCGGATGACGAAAACAGAATACGGCTTCGGTGGCTTGTTATATAGTCATGTATTCCCTACCTCCGTATTTATGTGTCAAAGGTTACACTCTCAGGTTGCATTTTGTCGTGTTTGACTAAAATACTCTTCTATCACCCGGTGTCGTGCTTCGCGTACAAATGTCCACAAATGGGTCAAAAGGCACTACCCTTTCTTGACTAAACGGTACAATGAACTTACTTATGCTTCAACTTGATAACAGACTACCAGTATACTCACTTCAAATACCGATTGGTTGACTAAGTATTCAGACGTTCACCGAGGTGTTCATTTAATTCCATAGCATGTCTATATTTAATAGACTAATTGTTATCTGACCCTTATCGCATTGTATTGCTCAAACTCATTTCTATCCCCATTTTACGTGTCAGTGATCGATCGACAAACTGATCCCTACTACTACAACAACAATTTCGGATGAATACCAGTATGTTCACATATTTGTTTGCATCTGTCCCAGCTAAGTAGTAAATTTGAACCCAGTACAGTATTTACTTCGTCACTCAGGATTGATACATAGATGGTGTGTATGATCAATTAGATGAAAAGATTATTACTATTGATCTGAAGCCTTACTAGCGACCGATACATACAGTTAGTATCATTAAGCAGGACCGCCTGATTCATGCGTGCCAACGGGTCTGCCTGTGTGTACGTATGCATGTATGGGCGTGTGTGTGTGTGTTTGTGGATCTGCAATTGTTCTTTTGTTAAGGTAGGTCATAAAACAGATTTAGTCTACAATTGAAATAATACGTTTTCTTCATACCAGTAACCATTCCCGTCTTGGAGGAGGTCGCAGTTATGCGCATACATGTCATGTAGTCTTACACAGGCTTCATACTCTCTCAGGCTGGTCTACAAGATCCGATACTCCAAATAAGACGGCAAACGTATGCGCGTGTATGTGTATGGGTGTTTATTTACACAGCAAATAATAACACTACTACTTCGAACGTGGAAAGCCCCACTACGTTCCATTCTGAGGTGTATCACATCAAATAGCACCAAAGTTGAGAAGAAACATTTCTACTGGACCACGTTCCGCGAGATGAGCAGACGCACACACACACACACACACACACACACAATGAAAGCAACGTACTGTACTCTCTGACGAATATCACAATATGTAGACTGACAGCGTCGAGCGCACTACAGAACAAGTGAACATACGAGAGAGCTGGCTAGATTTAGGGATGGATCAAAAAGACGAGCAATTACTGTAGTATCCACAACGAGCACTGTGCGTGGTTGCATACGTACGTATACCTAAATAACTGCATACAAAAGCCCGTCTGAGTATAAGCGCAATACTGCAGAACAGAACGCAAATATGTATGCACTGATACATCACTCATTTTTTCGTATTCACTTAGAGCGTGAGAATTATACATGTTCGTTATTGGTATGTGTCTTCACTCAAAATCTACAAGGACAAGACTATTGTTGTGTTCAATAAGGTTGGAGATGTTTAACGGAATCATGGACGTAATGATAGCCATTGCTTTTGTCGCAGTGGTGATGGTCTTGAGATGAGAATATGTAGCTCAGTAGTGATCTGAGAAAGAATTGAATAGCCTGCTCGATAAATAATGATCAGATTTTGTAAAAGCATTGATGGATACGAGGTGAAGATATTGACCTTGAACTGAGCAAAAACAACATAAAAGAAAATGGTATAGCACTGAATGGATAGTTGTTCTAGCTAGTGTAACTTCAATATCGTTGAATGACATGAACATCAACAAATAGTTTGACTCGGTTACTTTACATGTTTTCTATAATGATTGTGAAAGCCTTTCAGATACACAATGCACGCACCAGAACTTGTGAATGTTTACAGATTTATATCAGCTTGATTACATGTAGTCTGTCTGTAGAAAATGAGTGAACCATCAATTCATTCAGTTATTATCCGAAAATTTTTTAAATCTCTATTTTGTTTTCGTTCGGTTACTAACTGACTGGTACCAAAAACTATACTGTCTCATATTTTACTTCAATTAACACATTGGTATTCACTTGAAATTCGAATTCTGTTTTATTCACTTGATAAACCGTTCCCAGTTTGCCTTATCATTATGTATCTATTAGCAATAATTGGCTATCTTTACTCTGATTGTTTCAGACTTGTCTGTTCTGTTCACGAATAAAATGTATATACAATCACGATCTTATCTCTCGAAATTTGAAGTCAAATTTTGTGTGAGATATGATCCGATCATCTTTAAAACAATCAGAACTTTTCTATGCCATTTGTGTCTAACTCATGGACTTTGTAACTGTAACCAAGCTGTTCTATTACAAGCCGTTGAAACATCCTAATATTACTTATGAGTAGCAGGGAATTTAGATTTTCATATTGATTGAACATCACCCACAATTAATCGCATCTGTCGCATTCTCATAGACTTTCCAGTCGGACCCTAACATGTTACTTGGTTATGTGGTGCCTTTTTTGTTCACCACATTTATCTAATGCAGCTGGTAATTCAATCTTGACAAATAAACAGAAATATACGGATTAGGAGCACGAGATAAATGAGGTTGTTCTTACGAATCAGCCAATAACAACTGTCGGAAAAAATGTAGTAATCAGACTGCATCTAATTGATAACATAAACTGTACGAACTTCCGAGAAACACCATGTGTCAACCCCTGTGTCAAATTCATTACCTTCAATGAACTCAGTGTACTATACAAACATCTATGACGAACTTTTAGTCAGAATAATGAAATGCATCTGTAGTGGACAAGCGGGCATATACCGGCAGGCCATTTGTCAAAATGTGGTGAGTGACGTTGTATTTGAGTTATGTGTGGCGGAAATTCGGCTTCGTGAGGTTTGGAAACTGGTTTAAGAATTGATGGTACTCATCTTGTCGACTTCGTAGTAGATGAATTGATCTGATCACTAAAACCATTGATTATCTAGTTGATAACAGCATCAGTCAATCGGTGGTTCTTCAGATCCAGCGGGAAGTTGAAATGCAAGAGGAAGTCAACACCAATGATAGCTCTAGGAAAGTCAGCTATTGTGAATATCCATGGGAATGAACGTCGGGGTCCAGTGTTTGGTGTCAAAGACTTTTGTCCATATGTATTGATTACCGTATTATTGGCGGCGATCAGAACAAGCTTCTTGTTCACTTGCATCTTCTCACGTGGAGTAGGTGGTATGACACTAAGCTCTGCTCCCGAGTCTACCAAAAATATTTGATTGGTGGTGCGATCTCTGATGAATACACGGTGACAAAATGATGCAGTGCCAGATGCAGTCGTCGTCATTACTGACTGGCCTGACAGGTTCCACCGGTATGTTGGGGTGCACTTTGCAGCCTTGGTTCTAAAACGTGATGTGATACTACGGTTACGATGACAACCGTTAGAACGCTGTGTTTTACGTGCTGACGAACTTGTAGGACGTTGACGACTGTGACTGCGGTTTCGCGATTCTTGATTTAACTGAAGCTTTCAAAATTGTTGTTTAGCAGCTCGATTTGGCGGCAAAGGACGTGTGTTAAGGAATCTTGTGGTGTTGTAACAACCGAATTGACTTGCGGAGTGTTGAGAATACTGATGATCTTCTCCGCGAGGACAGTTAATTCCTGCAAAGGCATCTTCTCATGTGAGAGTAAGATGGTGCGAACGAAAATTGGAATACGTTGTAGAAATAGTTGATGAATTAATGCTACGTCCCTGGACCGCCCATCCAATATTTGTCTCAGATGTTGGGATAGCTTTCGATCGCCGAGTTCTTCGCCACTTATCAGTTGTTCGAGTCGCTTCTATTCAGATTATGTGGTGTGCTTCAATATTATAGCTTTAAGATGTTCATAAGGCTCTGACGGATGCGGATTCACAATGACATCTCTAACCTCTTGTACAATCTCGATAGGTAACGCCGAGAAGACGGAAGAAAACATGGTGTGGGAATGTGTAACACATCTAGTCTCAAACTTAACTTCAGCTAGTCTAAACCAAACAGCAGTATTCCCAAATTTAGAGAGGTATACATCAAAAAGACTAATGGAACTATTGGCTAGTTGAGTATCATTGGACATCATCAGTAGAAAAGGCAGTAAATGACAGGATGAACCAAAATAAATGGAATGTCTATATGAATTGAAATGTTCACAATCCAAGTGAGTCAAATGCAAAAAAAAACGAATGAACGGTCACGTCGAGGGTTCAATTTTTACCAATTTGTAGTGAACCGAAACAAAAGTGATGAGTAGTAGGGGATTTTGATTTTCATATAGATTGAACATCACCCACAATTGATCACAGCTGTCGCATTCCCATAGACTTTCCAGTTGGCCCCTTTCGAAAAAAGGCACTAGACTCGAGTTTCGCTCTCAGTGGAGCTCGTCAGTAGTGCATATCATCGCCACTGCCGGGACTTGAAAGGGGCCGACTGGAAAGTCTATGGGAATGCGACAGCTGCGATCAATTGTGGGTGATGTTCAATCTATACGAAACAAAAGTGCTGAAACAAAAATTCGAACTCATCAATTTGTAGTGGACAAGTGGAAAAATACGGTTGCGGCCGGGATTCTTAGAGAAGCCACACGATCACTGATCACTACACACATCTTAACAGTGTTTTGTGTACCGCAGATATGTTTACTTCAAAAGAAGTCACTTTCCAGAACTGACTACCTGTGGACGCTTCGGGCAGTAGTATTGCTGAGGATAATTACCATACATATACATATTGTCCTGAAAGTCTTTTTCTTAGTTGCAACCGACTCTCATAAGGAGGTTGTCATTGTGTGTATTCAAGACAGGTGTCGGCTAGCGCAGGTTTACTGCAGCCTAGTCAGTTGAACTATTGTTATCAGCCTCTCACACTTAGGATAAGCGAATGATCTCAATTAACAGTTTTACTCAGTGGATCAGCCGATGAGGCGAAATAACGCTATCGACATCGAGTACTGATACAGGCTCATCTTTGTGAACGGGGTTTCTGGGCAAACACTGGACCATGAAATTGTTGATAAGTAATGGGATTACCACTGTATGACCAATCATCTTGCAGAATCCCCATGGAGAGTTTAACAACAACTAGGTGTCACTAATAAGTAGTCTAGTAGGTTTAATCACTTAGAACAGACTCAATTGCAACAAATATGGACTTCTGTTGAATTTGAAACAGCGACAGAAACAACGTACCCAGATGCGACAAATGCTCTACCGGTTGAGTTACAAAACTATAGCAGAGGCTCGGAAATTTCACATTTGCATCTAGTTACTCACCCAGCCAACCATGTGACATGGAATCAACCAAATGATCCCGAAGATTGACTGTCAAAGCAAGATTTCTCTATTCGTTCACACAGCTCAGTTGGTAGAGCATTTGCCGCGTTTGGGCATGTTGTTTCTGTCCATGGTTCGAATCCAGCAAAAGTCCAGATTTTTCTTAACTGGGTCTCTTCTAAATTAGGTATCAGAAAGCAACCAGACTGATAAATAGGACAACAGGATAAACGGATTTCCTCCTAGTGAACTTAGAAGTGAAAAGAATAAAACTTTCCGATCGAACACTAACTAGCCTATATTCTCAAACGTCCGAGAGAACGGTGCAATAAACGGGCAATATTTGTCCATCCATCATTTTAGTCAACATCGGTTACCAGGTCAAAACTCGGGCAAATGTATTTTTGTAAACATAATAAGGTAGGGTATGTAGAATATCGGTTGAAATAAAATTTACCTCAACTTTTCCCATGTATTGTTCTTATTAAACAGATTCAACAACCTACTGAGGATGAACTGTAAGAGCATAAAACAGTTTTCGAACAGTTTTGCTGTAATCTGTCTGGTCAATTTGATTAAGACGTTCTAAGGAGTTTGCTCAGATAATCGACACTGATACAAACAAGTTTGATCAAAACAATAGATGATCAAACGTTGCTTCCTTATTGGACTGTCTGATGAGATTCTTGAAAGAGCTTGTAATGAGTACAATTCATTAACATCAGATTGACATTAATTATTGCGTCAACTTCATGTTTTCCTGCTCGAAGATTTTCATGTCTATTTCAAAGTTTTCATAGAAGTACAAATGAACTAAAACTTCACTCTATCAACTGAAAGGTTAAGAAAACAAAACATAAGATCATGATATTTCCTAAAACTATCAACTAGAGCTTTTAAATTTTGTTTTACAGCCAAAAGATGTGATACTATTCTTTGAACTTAGACTTCAGTTCAAATATTGCTTTATAATGAGATTTGTTTTTCCTCTGTTCTTTCTATTTTTTCATTACAATCGTTTAGGAATGAATTTAAAACTCACTGTGGACTGTAGGTCATCAGAAGTTTTTTTAAACTCTCTCTATAATAGATCATTATGCAATTAATCCAAATACAAACAATATATTTCAAAATCAGTATTTACTGTCCAACTTTTCTGATCTTAACGCTGTAAAAATGGAATAGCTCTTGATAAACTATACACATACAATGTTGTTGACAGGTGTACGGAACTATAAATTTCACTGTCTGTTAAAAAATGACTCACTGATGAACTGATATCTTTTAATCGTGTCAAACTTATCAAAACTATCAAGCAATCCCAATACAACAGTCATCATAACTCTGTGATTAAAAATAAACGAATGAGTAGCCCAACCGTTATATGTTTCAATCTAAATACTCATAACACTGTATTTTCTGACAAATGTCACTCAATCATCATTCTCATCTTATTCTGTCCATTTTCGTCATTATTATCTTCTGGTAATCTACTATCCTGTATTTTGGAAAACTCATTTTGACAGATCACTGTTTCGCATTGCTACTCAGAAAATTGGTCACATTCACAAAGACGCTGACTACCGATAAGCTGTCAAGTGATGTATGTCGATCGATCACATACGACTCGTCACAACCAGCTGTACGATGTAACAAACACATAATTAATGTTGCATTTCACTTTTATAGCGTAAGATACCTGTTATTTAAAAGACCGTTCTGGTTACATTCTACTCGAAATATCCTGCAAGCTATGCAATGTTTGTGATCACCACGGTTACAGGTCCCAATTCTAGAATCGCAATGCCTCGAATTTCAAACGGTTCAGCACAAAACATCTGCGACTCCTCTCAACCGATTTGAAGATCGCCGTCTTGACTACGATCACATCCCCACCTCAGTTCCAGTAAGTCACCATAACCAGTGCTTCGAATCATAAGCCATCTCTCCGGTCAGTTCGAAGTCAGAACAATAACACCCCATGATTATGCGACATTGGTCTGACGAAATCAGATCTGCTTGTTCAACAGGTGATGATTCAGGCACATCTGGCTTCGGGGGAAGGGGGGTGGTTGGGTGCTCTTACGTGCGTGCCGACAGCCTACGAGGAGAATACTCTAGTTTTGATGACAGGACAGCGATGATCGGACCGACTAAACAGGAGTGGAACTTGTAAATACGTCGGGTGGTGAGAGGGGCGGGGCCAAGCACATTATGGCGGAAGATACAGCTTCTGACTGGAAGCAGATGGATCACAAAGTCAAAGTAGCTTCAGTACTCGCAAAAACGGTGGATTGCTATCGGATCTGCTTTCTTGCGCATCTCTACTGTCTCTATCGTCTGCTCGAGTGCACACAGTGACGTGAGGTTGTTGAGACAGCTCGAACCATTGTGCGGTCTGACACGTTGTCGTTCGTCCCGCTGCGTTCGAGTGGCTTAACACGCACTGGGATCACGTCCACACACACACACCGGCGTGTAACACATAACACGTTCACCAGTAGGGTTTAGCCGTGTGAATAACATGTTATGCCAATGGAGCCTCGGCGCACCACATTCAATCCCATAAGGTTGAAAGTATTCGAAGTAGCTCAGTGGATTTTGTTCTAAGACCAACGGAGTCGGAGGAATATTGGTACATAACTTACGCGATTGGTAAGCTTGTCATGTTGTCATACTGGTTTCTTACAACGTAGGGGCGTTGGCTGAGGAACCAAGAAAGTATGAGGCATGAGACTTTCTCAGTGAAGGGCGTCAGTCGATTGAATGTAGTCCTTGTTTACGAACGTATAGGTTAGGTAGCGTACATGATGACCTGCTCTGTTCGTATGTTTCAACGGCACATAGAATTCTGGTTACATTTCCACCGATAAGGGGAAAAAATGACCATTCTAGCCCCACTCTCCCATATTTCGTCTGAATGTACATAACAGACGATACGTTTACCTGTTTCCAGTGTTCTACATCTCTATTCATACTATTGTTAGGGGACATCTCAAGATGTCCGACTAATAAACATGTAAACCAACCGCAGATTGTTTGAATTCGAATTTAGAAGGCAAACGGAGCTTGAGAACAGCACCTCAGATTAGAATTTTCAGCCCATATACTGCACCAAAATTCATAATTGTGCTTACTAGGGCCAATGGATAGTGGCTTATCCGAGTCTGCTTCATATGTGATCAATAAGTGAACTGCAAAGAAAATTTGCTTCGTTTTAATTATATAAATGTTTCAGATAAACATACGACCAAATGACTGAAACGTACAGTTTTCGCAAGTGATAAACTGAATTGTTGACTTATTAATGTGTCTTTCTAATTCGGTAGTTCATAACCGATTTCAGATTATCGCTTGCAAGGTTCCATTCTCCTCACTGAATATGTTTTGAGTGAATATAGAGCAGTGACATACTTTTGTACTAGGATCCATTACACGATCATAGGTAGCAACAATGAATGAACTGTGTTAAATTGTTAACATGATGGTAAAATTAACATCCTTCGTTCATTTCTCTAATATCACCTCTGAGTTAATACATTATCGTACAATAGGCTGTATCAACTACTTTGAAAAACACTATTTTGCACGATGTAATATAATACGGTCACATCCTCAGTTGTGCCATATAGTATAGACACTAAATCTCTATCTTCCTTTTAAGAATAATACATACTTTACATGATTTAAACTGTCACATGAAGGTCGGGTTGTTTATACTCTAATGTGAACCCACTATGAGTGTCGACTGTAATTAAGACTTCCAGATACGTCTACATGCACAGTTGTAATAAATGACAAGGAGACAGACTTTGTTAGTAATATTGCTGGTATTATTAAACATAGGTTTTCGCATTGCAAGTAATTTCTTATCCTAGATTACTAACCTCATGAATGAGGGTCGTAGTACCGTCCACATAAACAAAAGCATGTAACAGAATAGCATCCTAAAGAGGTCTACGAAAGCAGCAAAATCACACGCGTGGTCGATAAATAACACACTGATACTACTCGCATCAAAGTTTTCACATGGGATTTCATTTCTCACCCATGATTACTATATTAGCTGACCATGTTAAGCTGTGTTAGACTACAATACAACCGACGGAGTTATTTTCACACCGATAAAACGATCCATTTGCAGGTGATCGGATAAAAATGGTGATATGGTTACTTGTCTGTAAAATGGAGACCAATATTATAATGAATACGATCACTTATCCGCCACTCGCATGCAACATGTCCGCATACGAATTCACTTATATGATGCATTTGACTACGGAAACTGGTGTACAAGCTGATTCAGCTCCGCAGTCAACCTGAATGGGGTATAGGACTGTGTACTGCTTGTAGCCTTCTATCTGCTCTGTGGATACAAGCTAACATAGCGATTCTCCAGTGTATTGTCATAGTTCCACGACGAGTTACGACTGCAGTCTGTTGCACATACCCTAGATGTCTTGAAAGACACTAATAACCATACTTTGGAAGACGTGGAAGTGACTTCTATTGAAATTCCCTCTTTGAAGGCAGCAACCGAACTAGTTGATATAGTAACTGACATGCAGGAGAACTTATGGACGAGACGCCCTGTAACAAACAATAACTCTGATTAACATATCACAAGTTGTTCGCTGTTATATAATCTGTCAAGTCATACTATCTAGAGAACTGACAGTCAGGACATGGTCACTATATGGCTCTGTAAAATACAAGACCACGCGAACGCCACGGGTTTCCAATTATTGTCAACTTTTGTTACGTAAGGACCTAGTTTGAGGAACTTCCTATAGGTGATGAGAGATTGTCATAGGATCATGATATTTTACAGCCACTTTTCGCGATTTTTTCATCTCCTGATCAGTAGGTCACGAAGAAGATATAAAAGTCAAAAATAGTCTGGGGCTAGTAGTTCATCACGAGATCCCCGGAAATTGTCAAACCATATAAAGTGGTAATATGATTGTCGAGTACTGGTTATTACTAGTAAGTTGCATTATTTACAAGATAATGTGACTGAGCGTTTGGACATAGTGGCTTCCGAAAAGCGTGTTCGGTGTTTAACTCTCGGATATGTTAAGGATGAACACAACTGACGAGCCCTAACAAGAACGAAACTTGAGTTTTACGCTTCTTTTGGAAATCGATTGGTTGGAAAGTCTATAGAAATGAGACAGCCGAACTCAGCTATCAGTGATATTCAGTTCACGTTGTTTGTTAATTGTGTCGGGTGGTTTTTTTGAATGGGGTGGGGCGATGTCGTTTTTAGGTTTGAACGGACATTGCGTTTAGCATTCGACCCTCTATCCAATTAAGCACGAAGTACTGTACCCATGCTGATGCAGTAACATGATCCATGCGAACGAATGGCGGCCCTATTAAAACTCACTCCATTGCCTTGATGTTCGCTTCCCCGTATTCCACCCGGCACCTTAATTGCAAAACCTGAGCGAATAAAACAGGACCGGAATAATGAAGTGCACATCAACCTCTTCTCCGTCACTGATAATCTGCTTAGGAGGGAAAGCGATGCAGATTTTATGATCGTTCACGAGGCTGGGTGTGAACAAAAATACCCACTTTGTCCACAGACCCATACAATACCCAGCCACTTCTGTCCTTCGTCCTCACCATCAACCTGATCATGAGCATATTATCTGAAAATATTATTCCAACAACATAAGCACCACTTGAATTTATAGCGCACTTGAAACAAGACAACAGCGTTTTCTGGCCACCCATCCCTGGCCCGAACAACACCAGACACATGCTGTCCCACCACTCATCAGAATCAGGTTGTGTTGAACGGTTCTTTTGAACAGACCACCTGGTTATATGGCATTCTGGGCACGAAGAAGACAAGCACTAGGTTTGCCAGGCATCGGGCCTATCCATCTATCTATCTATCTTACGGTACACCACAGCAGGTTGTTAATAGAGTCCCATATGCAACATGGGCTAGCGTTTAATGATAATCTTCACACCCACATACACACATATACAAACAGATGCATCCATTGTCTACAGACAAGTAAATTTAGTAGAGTACGACCACACAAGTGAGTGTGGGTGTATGTGCACAACGAAAGGTGGATCGTAAAACTAAAACAAGTGCACTATGGCCTCAAGTTCGAGGTAGACAACACGGACTTTCATCATGGAAGGGGACTTGTAAGTATACAATCAAGTTCTGCAGTACTGCTCTGGTCTCATCCACTTTAGACCATTCTGTTACTCTTGATAGCATAGCATAGTTGATTACGATAAGTCCAAATGAGCTCGAATACCACAATATAGACGATGCAAGCAATTTGCCAACAGGCACACAGAGCTAGATACGTTTAACGTGTAACTTATCACACAATCACATTCGAGCCGAGTAAGTGGAATAGATGTCTAACCAACTGATAAGCACTAATATGCAACAGTAACGAACCACCAACTATCTACGTACGACGCTAACAAACGATTCAAATGATTGTGTCGTATATACCACGTAAAATGTGTCTAAAATAATAACGAAAGGAATCGTGTATTTTCTTGGTTTCCCGAGTACTACTTGTCAGCAGTACTGTTAAACTGTTTTCGACGAGGAATACTACTGGAAGATAATCTATTCAATCCAAACTCTACAACGAACATTTATGTATAAATTATACAGCAGTTCTGGGTAAACAGTGTGGCATAGCTGGAAGTGCAATGAAAAACTCCACAAATAGTCAATGATAGTATTGTATTCTTTTCGAAAGGGGGTTTGCTGAAGAAATTTGTCCAAATGCTATAATTCCACCTAAATGAAAGTAGTATTGAACCAATATCAATATTAGAGATAACTACCGTTTGCGAACAATTCCGAATTCTGGTTTAAACCACAGTTCATTTCGATCTGATGTTCTCTTCCAAAAAATAATTATGTTTATAGTCAGTGTCTGACGAGGTTGTGGGTACGTCTAACTGAACAAACTAAAAACTGTGTCATATGTGCAAGGTAAAAAGTGGACAGTGGAAAAATCCGGTACTATCCATTTCACACTGTGTTTGTCATTTGGTCATTCGGGTACTCACAAAAACCTTGCTAGTTCAGAACAAACAATAGTTTGTATATGTTGAAAAACACTCAAGACCAACTGCAGTTTTCGCGTTCCCGTAGATATTCTGACCAGCAACACTAGACTCGAGTTTCGCTCTTATTAGAGTTCGTTAGTAGTGCCTATCTTTGCCACGGCTGGGATTAGAACTCTGGCCATACTTTCATGAGACAACCATGTTAACAACTGCGCCACTGAAGTCACATTAGTCACAACCGAATTATCATATACAAACGTACGATCACGTTCGTATGTCAGTAACGCTTCAAAGTGATGTTTAACTTATATCAACGAAATCCTCTAATACTCTTCGGCAAGTGAACACAAGTTCAGATTTCAGTTTTGACAAAGTCGAAATCGATTAAAGAATCTGGGTGTCAAGACACAGTATCGTCCGTTTCTTTCAAAGATCTAGAACCAGTCAGAATTTGTGTTTGACTGAGAACTCCCTTTATTTGAAGTGCAATCGATTCAAACGGTAGAACACATTGTACTCAACAGCAATCATATTTGAACTAGTTCCTAAGTTATCTGTCCTACTAGAGCCCCATTGATCAATGCTCAGTGTAGATTGTCCCGTTTCAGTTGTGCGTATGCCAACGTATTTCTAATCCGATAATACATACAATAAGTTACCGGACGGCGATTGCTGTGTGGCTGTTTGGTCGTTCGTTTCAGCATAATTTGTTACAATGCAAACGTGAAGGAAATGGCTTTAAGCAAAGAACGTAATCATTCACACAGAAACAAGGCATACGCACAATTTCTATCCAAAATAAAACTTTAACCGTTGTGTGTGAAGTAGGTAAATCGTCAGTCGATAGCGACAGTTTCCAGACCCGAACGATTCATGCACAGTTTACCGACTGGAAAACAAGCCTCTGTAACGATGGGATGATACCCAGTCGGTCGGTACAGTCAACTGCAAAGGTATCACAATTTCTGTTATGTTAACACTGTGGTCTGAATTGGGAACAGTGGTTGTTGGACCGAGTTGGTCAATATTCATCTCGGTCGGAATAGCACAAAATAGCAGTCAATAAATTCTCATTATGTATTCAGGAAAACAGACCACCTAAAAATAGATTGATATATGCTGATCGGAAGAAATTATCATACACGTAATGTCTATTGAAACATACATTTAGAGAGTGGATTGTGTTCTGGGAATTGAATAGCAGGGTGGTGATGATGATGATGATGATGATGATGGTAACTAAAACACTGGGCTCCAAAAACGTTTCAGGTTGTCGTGCTTCGGATGAATCTACTACCTATTGAGAACTGAAGAAAGTATACGTAGATTGAATGATTGCTTGTGTTGTCTACTTCGTGAAGACCAGTGCGTTACACGTATTCTCTACGTGTTTGAATAATTTTAACACAAAACACGTCTAGTCACTACCAGACTAGTTGTGCATATACCTGGACGATTTCTACTTGTATTAATTGTCACATGAATTAAAATCAATCAGATAAGTTGCTGTGTTTTACACTTTATTTTCTTCCAGTTCTAATTGTGTTCCAAATGAAAATTAGACGAACATTGTTAAGTTCCTAGTACGTATTTCTAACGGATCATAAACAGTACCTTTTTCTAGGAATAAGGAGGCATATGTTAATAGCTGAAAGCAGTGTAATGTGCCTGAGGATTAAACTAACATAGACTTATGGACCTAGTAGTAAATATTGCGCCTGTCAGAAAGAATATGTCAGTACTTTACAACTTATCAAGGCAACTCCAAAACGGGAGGGATACTGTAAAAAAACTACTCATCTTCGTGAATGAGTAGCATGGTATAGATTGAGGTTAATTAACAACAAAGTGAAAGTAGTGCCAACGACCGGAAATACTTGTGAAGCTTTCTGCAAAACAGATATTACGTATGGTGATAAGTTAACAATACGAATGTTTGTATGGGGTACTGGTAGTGTACACAACAGTGTTGTATGCTTGGTGTTTTGTATCCAGCCAGACAATCTACCCGTCACTAGTACGTGTACTACTAGAACGATCAGCTTAAAACGAAGGTGTTTTTGATTGGAAAACCATTTCTACAAAATACTTGTTAGACACCACACATACGGAAAAAAAGGTTTAAGCCAGTAATCTGAGTGTTCTGGTTAGTAACCAAGAGGGAAAATAGGTCATTAAATAATGTTAGGGGCCACAGCAACGAAGTCAAGTTGATTGAGCTGGAATAGGCCTCCACTACCATATTCGATGTTATAGTCCGGATCGAGTCGAATAACTTCAATTACGTATGTATCGTTCTTTGTGCTTTTTCCAGACCATTCACACTACACTCATCAGAACCTCTTTAGTGTGCAACACTGTTCATCGATGAGAATCGAATGATCATGTTTTTAAAAAAAAATGTAATTCGCAATGGTACGATGTGCAATCCACCAAGGTAGATTCCATTCTCAGTTTGACAGTTTATGATTATGAAATATAGTAAGACATATTTGCACCTCATATTTACAAAACAGACAAATAGGATATAGTTATTTCAGACTAAACGGTAAACCGATTAGATTAACAGCATAGGTTTTAGTAAATGTTTCTAAGCTTGACAACACCTATCTTTTGGCCAGTAACGTTGAGTTAATCTAGTACTCGTAGTGTCTTTAAAACATTGTTTCTTATCTTAGTGACATGTACACAGCCTGCCTATATCACTATGCTTGCGTTTCTTCGTATACGAACGTTATGTAATCAGTAAAAGTTCACAAGACGTGGCACCAAGTAAGTCATCCATCAATTCGCCCAGGACAACTGTCTATATCTATGCTTATGAAAGAGAGTTATTGCCTTATCAATCAGGATTTAGACTATACATTTAACCAAGACGCAAACAGACGCAACAGACGTTTAACAAAACGATCAGAATAGTAGATAAAAGAAAGTGAGACATAAAACAGCCGTTCAAGAGAAGACAATCTAAAACGAATCAGTATTACTGCCTTTTTGGTATTCATTTCAACGACTTAGCCCCTTGGACATGCCAATAAAACACATCAAGCAGAAAAAAGTTGACGGAATGACATCGTTTTCGATGTCCTCTTCTGCAGATAATGTTCATGGACAACCGCTGTTGCGACAGTGACGCAACAAATAATTTCGTAATCTAGAAATGTTCTGATATTCACAGTGTATTGAAAGCTACCCACACACATCTTGTAAACTATTTTCTCGTATAGTGTGGTTGACCTGAAGTTGACATATCTAAAGCGGGATTGTTCTTCAATCTTCTGCTCACTGATTCATTGACAGAGTACACAGATTATGAACGTGGCCTCCAGTCTTTGATTAAACAGACATGAGTGTTATCCATCCGATAAGCATGAACTAAGTTCTCCACATACCAGTGACGAAGCAGACAGGAAATTTGACCTGGGGCATAAAAATAGACGGTTTGAGACTTTGGCTGGCTGCCTCTACCTAATGAGGTCAAACACCTACGAAACAAGTTACTATGGAATTGGGAGTGGGGGATGAGAACTATCAGATTATTTCAAGAGTGACATTTCAACCTCAGGGAACTATGACCAAGCTAACTTGCTTGTGTGAGGCGGTCTGTCTTCGTAGGTATTAGTGGTCCCCAAACATTTTTTTCTACTTATCATCCACCTGTGTTTACCAAACTGAACATCCTCGTCTACCTCATACAATATGCACAATCTGAACAGTAAATTTAAAACAACAGCAATTAAACAAATTATATAACATTCTGGCGTAGTGCTTTTTATGTGTTAATGTGACGAATGCGCTTGGGGTAATCATATCCGCTCACGAAAATCAAGCTGGAAATCATTCATCAATAATCTTGCTTTTCTATTTTCAGAAAGCTGAAGTATACCCTATCGTAATCTTTCCGTTCAAGTTCCAGTTAATGCCTCCTTTGTCCCCAGATCACCAACTTTCGGATCTATTGATCAGCAGGAATAACTCAGAGGCTAATCACACAAAAGCTCGATACATAACACATATTGTATCGATTCACCTGAATGGTAGAATCAATCGTTTGTGGAATAAAAATAACTTTTTCCTAAATACACATTCTCAAATTAGGCATGGAATAGTAGAAGAGAAGAGCATGTAGTGGACAATAATAGACCGTACTTCTGCCTTTAACAGTGTGGTTACTGGCTAATTAAAACGGAAAAATGGTGCTACAGAGCTGACAAAACCAGTCTATCTATCCAAAACATATACAGGTATGACCAAACCAGCCGGCAACTTACCGATAGGTCCGGATGACAAAATTCTGCATGCTCATTCATTAGTGTTTGTGATGTAGAACTCCCGCCACAACGCGAACACGTGTATAGTAGGTAGGATTCAATGTTACCAGCACATGGGCTGTGCGTATCAAACCGGTCTCGCACGATACTCTCAAAACCGCACTCGGTACATCGAAGCACATGGACAATTCCACATGAAGCATAGGTGGTCATGGGATGTTTCGCAATAGGAGATGGGTTTTTAAGGGATGATGTTGTGGCTGCTCTGTCGATAATTTTTCCCGAGTCTGGCACTGCCACCACTGGATATTGGCCAAGTTCCATCGCTTTCGTCCTACTCACACAACTAGGGCTGCAGTCTATGACTGAAGAAGGTGATCTGTCCGTTGGTGCACTTGTTCACGCAGCCGAATTACAAGCGTATGTGACGTCGTGTAGGCCGTGTCACCTATATTGCATACGGCAAATTTGACCGAATTTGTTCGCATGACACCACCTTTGTGCGTTACTGTTATCCGTTGTAACACAGATCGTGCGTCCGCGCATGTGTCCACACCCAACCATACACATACGCACACGGCATATGCATACACGGACACAACAAAGGGACACGGCATCGGCCTTCGATTGAGTGGTTTATCACGGCGCGGTTGCTAGCGTGCATCTTATTGGTTAGATAGCCAACCGCGCCATCCAATTAGGTAGCAGATAACCGGCTGCACGGAGCGGCGTCACATGGGCTTATACACCATACGCCACACGTTATTCTATGCCGCACCACGCTAATACCAAGTTGTTTGGAGGGGCAGCGATATCAAAAACTGAGATTGGCAGACTATGGAAGGGTGGGAGTAGACCAAGTGGGAGACTTGGTGAGAGGGGTTGACCACCCACCGATGCTAGCTTATCACGAAATGGCTGAGACAATGATGGACACTTATTTGAGTAGAACTAGGCTCTATCTCCAGACTTGACTCGATCAAGTGAACGACTGAGCTATATACTGAGCCATGCAGGCTGAATCAGTGGTGCCAGTGGTTAACCTGTAATTCCGCTCACCACAATACCAGAAGGCACAGTCAGTCCCGTTCCATACCAGGCGGCTTTGAGGTCTTAGCAGAAATTCCGACTCTTACCTCGAACACATTTCAAAAGCGTTGTTAATGAACATGACAGTAAAGGCGGTGCGTTTTCGAACTGCAGGATTTTTCTGTGATTCCGTGAATGACACATTCGTATTGTGTTGATTTTTGTTCGAATGAAGATAGGTCGTGCTCAGGATAAATTGTGTGCATTCTACCACCGGTAACATCACTTAGAATTGACGTGGGTATGGTGCTGATAATTATGTTCTGCTCCAGTATTCATTCCGCTGATATTTTCGTCACTGTATAGAATGAAACAGGGTGACCTGAGTGAGAGCAATTCGATAATCGAAAAATAAAAGAAATTTACACTGAATCTGTGAGAAGTAAAAACAGCATCCAAGACAGTGTCTGCTAATCGGAAACCTATTCAACGGAGGTTTGGGCAACTTCTGCCTTCCAAATCAGCCCAGAAGGAGAAAAGCAATCACGATAATAAACAATTTGAACTCACACGTATAATCGTTGAGTTTTAGTTCAGTCGTTTTCTCACCTCCTCCCTATGATAGGAAAGATGAATATTTTGTTAAATGATTGCCACACAAAATAATGGAAAGTCAGAAACGGAGAGGTTCGTAGGTGGTTTCTTTGCCAAAACCGTCATTTTCTCAAAAGAATGTCTCGTTTCCTTTGTCAGCATACTAAACTTTATTCATTGATGGAACCGAGCGCATGCCTGTAATGCTGAAAACTTGATGTTATACATAAAAATTAGCGGCAGAACAGTCAATGTTAAAGCAAGTCAACTGTACGAAAAGATGCATTAACTCCACTGTGATTAATTGTCTGAATCGAATTAGAGTGTTCTTCCAACAAGAAAACCTTCGGAAGAAGTATTTATGTGAAATACGAATGATTCTGTGCTCCTTTGAAAGGCTAAGCCACTAAGCAACTAGTCTTGTAGAATCCAGCCCCACATACGTACGCTCTAACCACAGTACTGAAGATCATTAATGAACAGCGTTTCTCGTAAACTAAAAACGCATCAGAACCAGACGCAGAAACTCACTCAGAAGTCAATTCAGCTGAGTTCAGTAACCAGCATTGTCCAACATAGCTTTGTTCATTAAACCATACTAACAGTATACTGAGTATAATGTGTTTAGTGTAGACACTTTGAATTATTAATTCGAGTGTTGCAGTATGGTCTGTATTTGTTATCTTGATTGTTAATCAGGGAATATGAAAAAAAAAACTGAGCGCGGCTAATTTACTGGAGGCTGTTAGAATAATAGACTAACTGAAAAGTATTCATTCTCCCCGCGTTTAAAGTGTAACTGTCTAATTTTTCTGTCTGGATAACCTGGCACCGGTCCAACTAATGTCTAATCATATTTTTGCATTGCATCAACTATCAGACGGTATAAAACCGATTATTTGTGTATATGTTTTATCTGGACAGATGGTACACATTATCATATCGACCATTGTTGTATGCTGATCGTTTAATAATCGCAATTAACTGAATGTAAGGATTATTAGAGAGCATATTCTCTTTTAGAAAGTCTATAAAACTTTAAAATACTAAAAACTGGCCTGATATAACCTTCATAATCACTCATGTACACGTTTTTATTTTGACTATTCTTATGAAATAAACCAGTCTTATTCGCTTCGTCATACTCACAACGTTCATAAGTTTTCGTGCGATTACAATGATTTCCTCTCATGAAAAATGGGTTTGTTTGCAAGATTGTGTTTAGAGTTCTGAAGAAGTACAGTGTTAAGTAATGGTACATTAACATTTTCCCATCTACTCTGCCATCTAGAACTGTCTTTTAGCGAAACAGGTTATTCCGGAATTGGGTAGATCCGACTGAAAACCTGGAAATACTTAAAATCTTCAAACAGGTTCACTTTCAAAAGAATGACGTACATTTCATTGGAAAACATTTATCGAAGCCAGCTGAACTCAGTTCGGCTGAACAACATTGGTTACGTTGGAGAAATCGCTATTTCACTTCAACCTGAGAGCTTGGAAACCCTATATGATACATTACACCAACGAGAAAATATGGAGAACTTCAACGTCAGGTCATAATTTCAGAGCAAATTTAATGACATAACACCAGGTTGTGGTTTAAGAGGTTGGTATTAGTCAATTCCTGACGTTCGCTGCTATCTTGGTATGGTCGTCATGCTTGTGTGTTGTTCTGATCTGGCAGGCTGCACTGACTAGGACTTCGGTCCTTGCAGGTTCAACCATGTCAGCTAGGCCAAACGGGAGCAGTCAAACAAAAGGCAGATGCGCTCGTTGCGGATGGTGCCAGTGTGTTGTGTTTTGGTTCTGCTTGTTGTTTCTTCTTGCTTGTTGTGGTTTTATGTGTTTGTGACTTGTTTGCCTCGACAACAATTTTGGTCTTATGTGATTATGTTAACTTTATAGGTGTGGACCTCTCGAGCCTGTGGTAGTTGTTTCAATTTGGATGTTGTTGGCTGTCGATGCTGATACGTCTGTTTCTCTGTGTGTTTGTGTGTGTGTCGACTAAATTGTGAGTTCTACGATTCGCTGAAAGCGATCTACGGTCCATCTATCCAGACTGTTAAAGCACTGATAGGCGTGGACACCGGCTGTTTGTGCACCCAGCCAGAGGACATCATGAAAGTCTGGCGCAAACACTTTGGTAGCCTACTAAATCGTCCTGCTACCATTGATTGCGTGACCGTGAACAGCCTGCCGCAACAAGTCATCAAGCCCTCACTTCATATCGCTCCTGATTTAGTAGAATTGCAGAGAGCGATTGGTCAACTTCGTCACGGTAAGGCTGCAAGCGAAGATGGATTGCCAGGCGAAATCCTGGCGGGCCGGCGATGAAACGTTCACTGCCCCAGCTGGTTCACTCCATCTGGGAGCACGAGGTGATGCCATAAATTTTCGTGGATGCTGTAATAGTACCTTTGTCTAAAGGTAATGGTAGCAAGCAATGCCCCGACAGTTATTGGAGTATCAGTCTGCTGAGCTGCGCAGGCAAGGTGCTTGCCAGAATCCTTCTGAACCGGCTGAATACGGATATTTTGGATACCAATATTCCTGGGGAGCAATGAGGATTCCGGGCGAGTCGGAGTACAATCGACCTGGTGTTCGTTGCTCCACAGCTTCAAGAGAAGTGCCGGGAACGCAACCAGCCCCTATGTGTCCTCTTCGTAGACTTCACCAGGCGTTCGATTCCGTGAGCCGCGAGGCACTGTGGACAGTGCTTGGTAAGTTTGGATATCCAGCTAAGTTCGTCAATTTGATTAGATTGTTGCATTTGGGCATGAGGGCGAAGGTGCAATCGTGTGGATCGACCTCTGATGATTTTGACATTGTCACTGGCGTGAAGCAGTTTGTGTCCTGGTTCCATCCCTATTTAGCTTATATCTGACTGTCATGCTAACAGTTGCTTTTCAGGATTCTGGAGAGGACGGCGATGAGGTAGAGTACCGGACGGATGGGCGCCTTTTGAATATTCGACGTTTCGGCGTCCAAACCTGGTTACATATCTCAACGATGCGCATGATTTTGTTCGCAGATGATAGCGCGCTATTCGCACACACCGAGGACGAACTATAACGACTGGCCACGGCTTTCACGATTGCGGCATCCAAGATTAGACTGGATATCAACACAGGTAAGACTTTTTTTCTTCCATCCTTCTCCGAGAGGAGGTGCTGTCTGTGCATCCCAAATCCGTGTTAATGGAGAAGTTGTCGACAACTGCACAGATTTCTGCTACTTGGGTAGAAATCTGTCCACCGATCTGTCCGTGGACCGTGAGTTGAGAGCTCGTGTGGCAAAGGCTAGTACTGCTTTCGGACGTCTTGAAAGACGTGTTTGGAAGAACCACAGCCTGAAGCCGAGCACTAAGCTGTTTGTTTGCCGTTCAATGGTGCTGTCTATACTGTTGTGCGGCAGTGAAACGTGGACTTTGTATCGTCGGAAAGTGCGCTATTTGAGCCACTTTCATTTGCAATGTCTAAGACGCATGTTGGGTGGTCGGTGGTCGGACATGGTTCCGAACACTGAGTTACTGCAGCGAGCGGACATGAACGGGATGGAAGCCATGCTGATGTTGAATCAGCTTCGTTGGCTGGATCACGTCCGTCGGATGGGCGATGACCGTATCTCGAAACAGGTGCTGTATGGACAACTGGGATCAGGCAAGCGAAGTCCTGGTGGCCCAAAGCTGATGTTCCAGGATGCTGTGCAGGTCAGTCTGTCACGTTGTAAAATTGGTTTCAGATGTTGGAAGACTTAACGTTGAACCGGAACGCTTGGA
>JTDE01000870.1:122205-143411 GCA_014338405.1 Paragonimus skrjabini miyazakii
ATTCAATTGGCTAACCACTATTGGCCGGCTGGATACAAGAGCCTCAATCACACACCTACTGGTCTTATTCCTTCGGGTTTACACCGGTTACGTGGTGTGTGAGTGGAACCGCAAGTGGTGCAGTGCAAACCACTTTTGGTGATGGTTTGAAGCGCAGGCGTCCTTTGGCTTCGGTCACTGTTATAGGCTAATCAGTTGTGGATATCGCCAACCGGGTGCGGTATAGGTCTATACCCTAAATACTGATGCAACAATGTACACGGCTCGTATACTTCAGTTACTTAGGCCGCAACGCAAAACAAACACAGTGCGTATACGCTCTTATTTATGTTAGCTCATTGTTAATCAAAACAGATGCCCAGGAGCTAACACATGAAGACAAAAAGTCAGATTATGACGGAAGAATCTGAGAAGTAGAAGGTTTACGTATAAATGTTTGTTTCATGATAGCCACTGAACCACCTGATGTTCTACTGAAAATTATGACACCTAGTTTGTATGGGTATGTATTCCTACCAGACAAATAAGTTATCTGTGAGAGTACATCAGTATGTAGATGCCCATACGCTGTTGTACCATTTCGTTCTGTGTGAATCTACTGGGTGTCTATCAATGGCTAAAAATGACGAAAAATGGCTGCAAACAGACGATCGATTGTTATAAGCCAGAGAAAAATTGCCACAGTAAAAAAACTGTGGTGACTGCTTACAAAATCATCAGAAGAAAGTACATTGCAACAGGGAAATTCACTTAGTTTGATACAGTGCGTACACTTGGGATTTACAGTCCAAGAATTGATTACCACCTCGTAATCCTCCTAACAGGAAGCTGTAACTAGCACGGTCTTCGCTTACATGGGTCCGCTTAGAGAAATCCGAACAGAAATTCCATGTAACCGGTACAACTCGACGGGTGATCCAGTGAGCATCGGTACCAGGCGAGTAGATTTTCACTTGTGGGTGGACGTGAACCATGATACGCGTTCTTTTGTGTGTAGTCCACTAATCGTTGGCGGCATCCGAAACGGATTAGCTTATCACATTGACCGAAATCAAAAGACGCCTGCGCTTCAAACCATCACCAAAAGTGGTTTGCACTGCACCACTTGCGGTTCCATTCACACACCACATATCCGGTGTAAACCCGAAAGAATAAGATCAGTAGGTGTGTGAGTGAGGCCCTTGTGTCCAACCGGCCAATTCTGGTTGTTAGGCTTACACGAAAGTGAAATTTGTACCTCTTGAGAAATAAGTAGGGCAAAACTCCGACGGTAAGATCTCAACTGGGAAGAAAAATACTGAAACTATAATGCACGAAGTAGTTCAGTGTATGAGTACATGTTAGCGGAGGAAAAACAAAATTCAAGGTTGGACCGAAAGAAATCAGACAAAATGTTCACCGTACAATACATCAACAAAGCTGAAGAACAGGAAAGTTAGAAGATCCCTAGACATCGAGGTTTCTGAGAAAGAGAGTGGGTGAGTTGCGAAACGACGGTAGTCGTTGGTTGGTGACAGCAAGAAAAAATGAATGTAACTGACACAACCTACTTGACACTAACGAAGGAAAAGGTCTAGCCAGTGTTGATTTCCAATCGAAAATTGGATGCCGCGATCGCGAAAGCCATGGTCAATCGCTGTAGTTCGTCCTCGCTGTGTGCGAATAGCGCGATGTCATCTGCGAACAGAATCATGCGCATCGGTATGTAACCGGGTTTGGACGCCGAAATGTCTAATATTCAGGAGGCGCCCATCCGTCCGGTACTCTAGCTCATCACCGTCCTCCTCTGAGTCTTGAAGAGCAACTGTTAGCATGGCAGTCAAATATAACTTGAATAGGGCAGGGGTTAGCACATAACCATGCTTCACGCCAGTGACAACGTCAAAACCGTCGGCGGTCGATCCAGACGACTGTACCTTCGCCTTCATACCCACATGCAACATTCGAATTAAATTGATGGACTTGCCTGGAAATCCAAGCTCACTACGCACCGTCCAAACTAACACACACACACACGTGCCTTCACAGTCGACAAACTCGCTTGATTTTATACAATGGGGTAACAGTTCATTAGATGCTGGAATAACACAAGGTTATGTGAGTCGATGGAGAAGTTAGGTCCAAGGTTGGTGACATACTTTTCGCTCGTAGAATAACCAGTGACTACAGCTTAAGAGAACTGACTGAAAAACGATGAGCGTATGATGAACATAATGAATATAAGCCAAAAAAATGGTGACTGCTATCTACAGTATGTTAGGAAAGTCTAAACTATGACAGGAAGTCTTGTAACTCGGGAAGGGCTCAGTGGATGGCAAGTAAAGCTAACCTTCATTCAACTGTTTGAAAACCTAATTGATCTTCCATAGTTATGTGACCTGTATATCAGGTGAGTGTTACTTAGGGAGTTATGATCGGATTGCTATGTTTGGAATAGTTTGAATCGTTTGTATACACTTCGCGACAAAACTATAAGATCATGTATTATTTTATCGTTAATTCTATTACAGCTTTGTCACACAGGGTTCAGTTATCACGTCTTAGTAATTGAAAACATCATATTATGTGAGAATGAAAATCTGTTCTGAAACCGTTTTGATTTTCACTCCATTATTGAATAAAGTCGTAAAAGTGAGCACAGGCAAAATATGATGTTGTGCCTTAGATTTGGCTTCCCCCCCTCATGCACATAAGTCTACAATACGGGGATCAAATGTTCACTATAAGCATTAATAAGAGAAATTTCCACGAGACGGATACGCCGTACAACAGAATCTACGTAGTACCATTTTCCATCTACATATCTAACCGAAATAACTTGAGACCAGCGTATTACTCAGGAGAAGTCGCAGAACACGGGGTCACATAATTTAAATATAGAATTAAAATACCGATGTGGTACCAATAGTACAATCCTCTTACACATATACCAGTTATACTTACTTCGCATTCCCATAGACCTTTCAGTCAACTCTTATCAAAAAGAAGAACTAGATTTGTGCACTGCTCTTGTTCGATCTCATTGGTGCTACATGAAGTAATTGTGTTGATCACTGCGTCATTGACTTCACACTGGGTGCGACCGAATTATTACAGAAAAACTCCTAACCCCATTTGTAGTTGTGAGTAGTGTTTTCTTAAAGTGCTAATTCACCTAGGTGAGATGTAGGTGACACGGTCCAAGATCTTCCTCACAATGTTACTAACCCCGAGTTACCGACTCCAATATATATCAAATGTAAAATTGACGCTATTTTTAATCATGTAGCTCATTTATTCCGGAGTATTTTACACCACCTCAGCGAATTATGCAAACCTCGTGGCTGGAAGTTATACGTTGTTTGTTGAAATAACTTGTTCATACGTTCGTACGTCTGTCGAAGGGCATACATATCGTTCGCAACTCGATAATTAACATGCGAGTGAGCTGTCACCTTGAATGTGACCAACGGAGCTAGTAAAAGCAGGGTATTTCTGAACCCACTGTACCATTTTACGACTCAGAAAAGCGGAAGATTTCAGCCTTAAAATGAAATCACCTCAACACATAGAAGATAGTCGACTGACTCTAGAGTCTAAGATGCGTATCATTCGTTTCCTAAGGGACTCACTTCCAGACATGAAGGAGGGCATTTTCAATATCATCTAAACGAGAGAAACACAGATTCGTTTGATTAGTGTCTAACACAGAGGTCTTCACATATGAAATCGACGCTAGCTCAGAATGTCTATACAAGAACTAATACAAGACCATTAGGATATTGTGAATGAAATTCAAATTCTTTTAATACTTACCACAACCAACATTGATAAGGTAGACAATTCAGTGTAATTTTGAGCTTTGGTAACAAGGAAGAGCACATTCTAAATGATCCTTATGGGCGTCACACTGACTAGTCTGTAGTCCTGATCCCGACCAGATTGATAATATGTGGCTCATCCTCGCTTTACGAATGGACAGAGAGGCTAAAATGTGACTGTGTACTGAAATTTAGGGATGCTCCAAAACCAGAAGTAAATACTTCATATTTAACGCACTCTGATTCACTTGTGGAGAGCCAGCCAAAACTTGATGTTGAAACTCCGAAGCGACGTGAAAATGGTACATCTAACTAACTTTCTAGAGAGGATCGCAGGATACAGTTGTCGTATACTGGTCTCCTCATAGTCAGTTTTATGACCTTCTCCACTAACACACTAAAAGGCAACAGGTTTCATTTATGTTGACAGGTTGTTAGAGATGGTAATTAGGCAAAATCTTGGGTAGTCACAGATTTATCAGAGAAACAGTTTTAATAATTTTGTTGTCAGTCGAACACCGCTTACGTTTGGTTAGAGATGTCATCTTCAAATAGACATTTAAGTCAGTCCGTTTAAATACGACGTACCAAATGAGAATATTACCTGTTGGGTGTAGCTTGTCAGGGACGCGCGTCCTTAATATGACTGTGATTTGAACTCCAACAGACATGAACTTGACTATTTTAACTTCATGCTGCGGCTGATCCAGTTACTATTTTTAGTAATAGCCAATAACTGAATAACAGTCAGGCTAACATAAAAGGTGGCTTCCACTAATCCGCTACAAAATGGTTTCGATCATCGAGGAATAACCGGGCATTTTGATAATCATAGATTGAATATTAGCTTTTACATTCAGATAGGATTTTTCAACGGATTCCTCCAACATTTCAATAGCAGCCATTAATTTTTTACACCTGTTTTTGAAGACATACTGGCACTAGGTACTTGTAAGCAAACATCTGGTGGGGTGATTATGTAAATGGTACCTTGTTGTGACTTTTCCAGGATCCCGGTGTGGTTTCGTAGCACGACTGATTCAACACATGTCAAATCCGAGTACATAACCCTTGGTTCAGTTCAGGTAGAAGTTCAGTTTCGTCCCTAGTTCACCCGTATATGATAATTAAGTGATGTCCATGGATGAATGTGTTTCACTGGCAGTCCAGAAGCGTACAGAAATACACAGCGCCTATGGTTTAAAACCATCTCTCAGCCCGTCGATGGTCTTCATTGGTTTTCTGTTTGCCCCTGTGCTCTGCATTTCACACAACATCCTGCTGAATTCGCATGACACGATTCGTTTCGAGTGGCGCCCTCAAAATGTACGATGAGTTGGTGACCATAATCTCGAAGCAAACCGAATAGTCGGTTTTATCCATAAAGCGCACAGATGCAGCTGCGAGGCGTTGATCAGTTAACTGACGGTTGCTGATGATCAACTGCACAATCCGGTTTCAAATAACAGGATATAAACAGGCGAAAAAACTTTAATCGCTCACGTCCCCACCACAATGAAATCCACATGATGGTTACTCAACCTAGTAATCTAACAGTCACTTGTTATCGGTAAAGAAACGCGGAACACACGGTTAGTAAAAGAAGAAACTTTCTAGTCAGCTTGTTGTGTAAACTTTGTGGGACTCATTTTCTATCTGAAAGTTCACCTGTTCATGATGTTGCCGACTTTAGCTCATTTCCGGAGGATAGCGACAATGTCACTAATGTGTTTATGAAAATAATGTCAGTGGCGTTCGTTACGAGTTCAGAAATCTAGTAAATTGTTGTATAGAACAATCATCAGTATGATACAAACTGCGCCGAACGGAAAAGCTCATGATATTTGTATTCAACAATGCATATCGAACGTCAAGAGGAGCTGGATTGAATAACAATCTCATCTTTGTCTACATGATATAACTAACGGTGTTATCTAATTGATAACCACATCACTCACCTCGCATGTTGTTGAACAGTGAATGAATGTAGCAGTCTGTAGGAGTTTTTCTAGGGAATAGTAGTATTCCTTATCGAATGCGTGTGCACAGCAGGTTAACTTTGTTTAATTAATACTGAAATTAACAAGCGCGCACGAATTAAATCTAAAGTGACCGCTACATCAGCGTTGTACACGAAGACCCCAAGTAGATGGACAGTCAGACGAGCAAAGAGGACGACTGTAGTTAAACTACCGTTGCGTATTGCGTAATACATCTTTGGACACAGTTTCTGTCTGTTCTTTTGGTTGTACGTTACATCTGCTCTTATTTGGAGTGCTTCACCGGAGGGAATGTGAGCAGTCGATTTATGATTTATGCCACATTTCTACTGTTGATGCTGACGGTCACAATTGAGGACAACATGTTAGCGCTCGACACCGAACAAGACAAACCAACTGGTTCCCGGACTATCGCCGAAACCCTTACTTCGGAAGAACGCCTCCCCCAGGTGTCTCTACATTGAACAAACTGGGTTTATCAGTATAACGAGCACATGAAGCCAGAACTTCTTGTCTGCTTGTTACAATACTACACCTACTCATCTTTGCATAGTGTACCAAATTTTCATGAAGTATTCTTGATTTGTTTATCGTAGTCTACTAGAAACCACCAACCTCAGATGCGAAATTGTTCCGTATAGACCAGAATATCATCAAGGTGTGGTGAGTCCAAAGATGCTCTGTGAGATAACGGTTGGGTGGTCCGGCAAGTCAAGGCACGTAGGTGTTCAGTAGCGTGAGGCGAATTAAACACGTCCTCAGGTACGTGCTACTGCGCCGGAACTTTATCATCAGGAAAAATGTCCCTAAATCCCCCCCCCCCCCGAAAACACGACCATAAAATGGATTTGCGTTCAGCTTTTGTGGTTAGAACCATTAGGAACGTAACTATGCAAAACCAATTCCTTTCAACCGATTTCCTACATAACAGCCTATACATAGATTAAAATATTATAATCTTGTATTGTATGAATGTTCATGGGGTAACCGAAGCGCTCACTCAGAAACCAACATCCAAGTACATGCTGCAAAAATGGGGACTCATTGGTGACTCTTTCACATTGCAATCAGTTGCCAAGGTTGCTGGCTTCATCAGACAGTATGTTGTTGAATTGTGGTGAGTCAGTTGAATTATGGTCACATGTAAGATCTACCCAGAATAGTCACCGGATAACTGAGTGGTGCTCATTACCGTTCACCTAAAGGTCCGATAAAGACAGAAAAAACAACAAAGGCAACAGCTGGCTCTACTTTTCCGATGCGGGTAGATTTTCAGATAACGCACCTTCTCAAACTGTAGAAACTATGAGCGAAAGCACTGTGCTTCACAGAACTCTCTGTTCTCTATTGGCAGAAAGCTAACTTGCTCGTTTTTTATCCGTCAGTTAACCCAGAACTTGTGCAACGCATCTGAACGGGGGAATTTGTATCAGTGTATTGCACCAACTCTTAAATGCATGTCACTACATGATTCTACTGATTCTATCATCCAATTGTCTCACAATATATTTGCCAGTAATATTAGCTTGATCACAATTTCCACATCCATTACGGTAAACAATGTGTTGCTTGACCATTGACTCGATCAATCAAACGAGGCATGCGACCGAATTGACCAATCGCGTTGCTCGGTTGACAGTCAGATACAGCGATTCGGACATAGAGCCCAAAGATGCGAAGAAAGCCCGGTGAAAAGGAAGGATGGAAAATCGTAACAGTCAAGCATCAAAATGGTTGAGCGTTTTTCACTAGGTACAGTCAATCAGATAGTAAACCACTGATCGGGACCTCGAGCGATCCATTTATACCATCCAATGACTGCTGACGTAAACAAATGAAATTCTGACGAACTACGATGGTGAAATGTGTGGATTAGCAATTCGCCTCTATTCATATCCGACTGGCATAACAGTTAAGTTTTGATTTATACAATGAACCATGACGTATAGTAAGAGAAGGAACGGCATAGTGGATCAGTGGATCAATCTATTACACGACGGAAACCAGATCGAATAACTAGCCTGATAGTTCTAAATGTAGATCAAGCGCTTACAAATAAACATTGAGGAATCTTAACGCTGTTTTCATTATAAAATCACGTGACCGCTACCAGCTGCACACTGATAGTGCGTTTACCCTTTGAAAGAGGTGCAACCTTGTCCAAGACAACAATAACTATTACTTGTTATGTGTATTCTGGCGACCTTAACAACCACAGACCGGTCACATGCTGTCCTGGTGAATGTGGTTGACAGATCAGCTATTAATTACCGACCTGCTAACGAATATGTGGTCAAAGCTACTGATTTCCCTAAGGTTTTACACATTCTAGACGTGTTTTTGAGGCGTTTTTTTCGAACAAATGGATTAATCAACTATAGGACTGCTTACTGAATATGAGTATGAGGTGAATATTAGTCTTACATACACAAGTTAATAAGTACAGTCTATCAGGAAATGAATAAAACTTGCGAACTTTGATCGTCACATTGTTTTCTAAATTTGACCAGCTTAGTCGGACTTTCCTATGTAGTTTTTGTGTACGATATTTTTCGGTTAAACTAAAAAATCATCAGCCTTGTATACAAGCACTGTAACATCTGACAAACTGAGAAAAAGTTTATAACTTATTTGTGTACAAAAATTGTTTTCAACAGCTCTGTTTGCCCGAATATATCTTGATGTCGTTAAAAAAAATGCTGACCTACTGGGGAACTTTTTCGATGTCATATGGTTCCTACTAGGAGTAGCTAATACTTGCTATACGCATTCTTACCTGAAAGTTTTTCTGACAGAAAGTCTGTAGACTAACAATAAATACGAATACGAGCACATGATTTTGAGTGGCATTACACTCCAGGAATCTGTTAGCGTGTGTGTCTGAACACACTTTGTATACAACATCGTCATACCATCTATGTAATTTATAATATTTATATATTTTCCTGACTACAACCAGGCCACCCAGATGAAATCCTTCATTCTGTTCGCATTTAAATAATTGGATTACATAGGTGGTCAGATAACCAGGTAGAAATTGGACAGAATCCATACACTGAGAACAAGGCATGAAACACTGTCATACACACTTTTCTCGTCTGATACAGTGTTCACACAATGTACAGGTGTATATGTGTAGGTTGAAAATAACTCACAGTTGATTACATCTGTCATATTTCTATAGATACTTTAGCCGACTAATTTCGACAAGAAGCACTAGACTCTAGTTTTGCTCTTGTTACGGCTCGTCAGTAGTACATATATTTGTCACTGCCACTAGGTGAACTCTGACCGCGCTTTCATGATGCAATAGTGCTGGCCACTGCACCACTGAATTCGTATTAGGTACGTGTGAGTTCTCATATGCAAACGCTTGTGTATAATACTCCGGTCGTCCGATTGCCTCGAGAGGAGACAAAATAACTGTCATGTTATCACTAACAAATGTCCCCACGATTAGGACTTTTCTTCAAATCGAGCTCACGGAAATAGTTAAGTTTGTTGAAGCCTACTGAGGATATGCATTGTTCAGTAGGTCTGTTCGAAAGAGGCTAGCCAGAAAGCTTGTGGAAATGTGAAAGCTATGATCAATTGGGAGTGATAGTTAACCATATTTAACCAAACTCCTCCGCAACCTGTCAGTAAGTTAGATGAAGTTATTGACTTCCAGTCATACATCACTGATTGGAGAGTACGATCGAAGTAAAGGCAAGTGACGGGAATCAGCTGGTATCGTGGTAGAGGACTTGGTTGTACAAGCAGCCCAGCTGAATCAATCAAATGAACAGAAGTCGTTGTGGCTTCTTTGTAATGGGCCATAATCCCCAGGCGAACAAACTGTCATAATTGAATTATACTAAAAAGGAACTTGAACAATCGGTTTGTGAAATGGGAAATACAGTTCAGTGTCTTATGGCGGGTTGTGGTGATCTATTTTAAACCAAGTAAATGTACAGTTAACAACTCAATTGTGAGTTATAATCATCTAGATATGTAACAGCTCATTAAATTCAAGAGTTCCGCGTTGTACTTCTTTATATCCACATTCAGTTGAATAGAAACTACAAAACACATTGTGTCCATTTTGCTGAAGCACGGCTTCCATACCTATAGGTGAGGCATCATAATGAAACAGATTATAGAACGATGTTATCTTTGAGAGAGCAAAGCACAGGTTCACTGCACTGTTATGCTTATTGGTTCATTAAAATTATTGTCTAAATAAACAGTTTATATGCATTAAAGAACAACTGTAAGTGAAATGTAAATGGTGTAGGACAGAACGAAAAATTGGCTGCAGTTTCACACCGTTACAAAGCATATCGATATGCGGGAATGTATGACCAGAATCTGATTTTAAACCATTTCAACCATTAAGATAATTACATCTCCTTTTCTGAGTTCAACTACTCCATTTTCTGAGATTAGTTATGACGATGTAGTGTCAAAAATGACCGTACAGAACAACCATTGGTTCGTCATGACGTACTTTAGCTTTTAGGTAAACAATACCATGCATACCAACGATACTTTCAACAATACTGTTAATTATAGAGTGATAAATTTGTTGCTGAGATATTCAATTCTGTAAAAGTTAAGTTTTTAAGTCTTAATTCTAAATAGACATATTGAACATTATAGAATGTGATTTCGTTGGGTGATAAAAATTCTTGCTGTAATATAAAACCAAGTACACTAGCAAGTGGTAATTTAAATTGTGACAGACAACCTGCATCTGAATTTGAAGGATAGGTTTACAATGTTATATACTGATTATGTGATTACTGTAAACGATAGAATACAGAGAATTCGGCAACTTCAAAGCAAGTAGGTTAGATAAGTTACAGAGTGAGCTATTTTGCTTCTTGAGTGTGCATGATTATTTGTGACCGACAAAAAACTATTGCCAAACTATTAATCAAGTGACATTATGTTATTATTCCGTTTTAGGGAATTCGTGTAATACACCAAATCATAAGTTATTTCGATAAGGTTAAATTAGGTCAACTTGTGAATTGAGGTGCAGACATGATTAGAAGTAGGACATACGACTCTATGTGCAGTAGTACCTGAGTTTATTCTCCATGTGGTTGGGAAGCGGATTAAGAATGAGAACACGTAATCATCAGAACTGTCATCAAGGTCAAGTACCAATACAGAAGTACAAAAATTAAAAAAACAATGAATACTGAATAATGAAACCACCTCTACATAACTGAAATGAAACACAAATCTGTTAAAGATAGAACTCACTTTCTAAAAAATGGGAAATTCTGCTGCATACAAACTGTGAAGTTATCATTCTTGGCCTTTTGTGTAATGTTAACGTCCACATAATAGTCTTTTAACGAGTAAGGTAGAAAATACGAGGTGTTAATTAACACAATTCCACAGAGTTCCGTTGAAAATCGTCACTTCATAGTAATATCATCGACCCCTTCAGAGAAAACCTAACTAGCTTAAGGAACAGTGGCTTTGAGTACACCATATTTGTCATTATAATGCCACCGGAAGTTAATGTGGTCCAAAACCAGAATCCTCAATTTAACTTATACATGATATATCAACATTCTTAATGCTAGCTTTAGACGAGATGATTCATTCAACCCTTCTGAAAACTGAGATAGTGAATACAAACTTTGAACTTATCCTTTAAAAGCAGGGCAACAAAAATCAATGTTCCGTTTGCCGCCTGTGTTACTGTGAAAGCTACAGTGTGACGTTCATCTGTCGCGCATCTAGTATCTCCGAGTATCACCTTCTCTCTGGCACCCTGATGGAAGCTGAACTGGAACAACACTCCCTCTTGCTTGACGGTAAACGAACAACAACTCCTATCCACAGTCAGAAACAAGGCATGATTACCAGCTGGCCACTCGAAAGATCTTGTAGTACCGAACAGAGGTAGCTAGAGTACAGCTTTTGTTCGTTTCTATGTTCCACAAGAAATCGGAGAAGGGTGATGCAATTTCCTTTCCGGTATAATGACAAGAGAGTCAAGAGTTAATGCTGTTTCGAAGCCGGATCATTTGCAGCTGTCATGTTCCCACCAAATTCGCTTACACCATCACCAAGGGACAGGACCCTTTTTATCATGGCCAAGTCAACGTGATTTCTCAAATGGACGCTTAAAATTGTCACCGCAGCATTCATTGACCACCCACAGCGCATCACATGAAGTGCCGATCCCGACTAACATCGTGACAATGAGACATGCAAACTGTGGCAACTAACCTAACCGCGAAATTCCACCACTGCTCGCTAGGTTCTTCTGAAGTAGCTATATGAAAACTGATTAGGTCAGTGACAGATTTCTGTGTGGTTGGTAAGTACTCGCCTGAATTCAGCTCACTATCAAGTTATTGGCAGCTGGTCGCAGTTTACAACACCGTATTGTAAATTCATTTCGAAAGGTGATGTTCAATGGAATTCTACACTAACTAAGAGTAAATTCTGTTTCCACAAAAACTGACTTATTTTGCCAAATACCGAACTGATCAGCGAGCTCGTTCAATGCATGTCTGATCGTGGGACTTGAGACACGGCGTAACAGAATGCGTTTAGCAATGAGTTTTTTCTGCTAAGTTGCCGTGTTATCTTCTATTAATTTTGTTTATCTCTCGTCACTATCCAAATATAGATCCTCTTGTCTCGTTCCGAATTAACTCGACAACAATAGGATTGTAAGACATAGATCATATTAAACTTGTTGACAGTCGACTGTTAGCATCATTCCGCATGTAGTTAAACTATGGATGAGACCACCGTTTACTTTTTCAACAGCTAATCTGACATGAGTTACGGGTTATCTTTTCACGGTGGTTTCGTGGTAACTTTGGTTCTTCACTTGATTAGTCTGTACGGGTAACCACTTTTCCACAATGAATCTTGTCGTCAGATGTTGTTAATGATGGAAAATTTTAACGTTTGATCGTGTGTCCCGTAATGTTGATAGAGATCTTAGCGTAGTCCAAATTATTCACCTTATCAGCATATCATTCTAACGGATAGCGTGGAAATATGTATCATTTTAAGCAAACACTGTCTTTCCTGTGTATACAGACGAAAGATTTATGACACTTTTTCTGAACCAATCTAAACGGATGTCATAATTGAACATTAGTTGTTTCCGGGCAAACATATCATGTCACTATAATCAGTGCAAGTAAGTGATGATTCTGGTTACCGTCTTAACTGTGGTAAAATGTCAAATGAAGTACAATGACACAAAGTAAACAAATTCTTCTTTGTTTTCAGATTGAACTTAACTGTGATGACAGTTTATGAGTTCAGTAACCATAGAGGAATGACCATCAGAAATGTATTCAGTGAGAAGTTATAATTATATTCAAGTAGGTCGGTGCAGTACCTCTTTCGATTTCCAGACCTTAGCAACAGATGGATTGCTTTATGCTCACAGATTACATAAGATGAACCAATTCTGTAAAGGTTGTGATGAAGAAACAAAATGAAACTGTCCCCCGCCTACTGCACACACACACACACATGCACGCACAACCGTATGCATAAAGTCTTTTTAACCTGAAACTGGAATGTGGTCTTATTGTATACACACTAGCACGGTATATGTAAATCCGGCACATGCATACAAGGTCCGGCAAAGTATGGAGGGTTTGGCGCGTAAGGTGATTAAAACTGGGACTGGTCAACACCACTGAACCGCCGTCATGGCAACAACGACTCAACTAAGTTTGCGCATCACCAAACGCAAGAGTGCCAACGTTGGCACACAGGCACATGTAAGCACAAACAGAGATTGACCCTATACTGTAATGAATGTGATGCGAGTGTGTATACACCTTACTGGTATCACCAGAGTTGATGAAATGTCTCCTGCCTGTTATGATGGTCATCATTTCTACAGTCAGTGTGCACACATTTCTTGACTAACACATACGCGCAATCATTCGTTCAGATAAGCCGAACCTTCGGTTTTTAGTCTTCTCAGAGAGGACTCTACAAACAAAACGACCTGTCCATGTTTACTCAATCCAACCAATATGCCAGTATCATAGACATCACCGGTCATAAGTGGTGTAAACCATCGCTACACACAGCCGGTGTCCATCGTTTTTGCCACAAAAGTACATACTGACGAGCGCTTAGTGACACTTGCAGAGATCTGGAGCCGCCACAGAAGAAAACGCTGTGTGGGGATATGCTTACGAGTTTTAAGAGGAGCATTTTATTGGCGTTGGTATCATTACAGTTGCCAGTTGCTAAATTTACCAGAATTCAACATCATCCGGTTTGTAGTCACTTGACAGATCGAATAGAAACTCAACGAGTACAGCAAATATTAACCGAAGGTTGAGACCATAGAACAGAGCAAGATTACGTGCTTCATCCTATGGTCGAACTGTCATCGGCTTGATCAAAAACACTGATACCCCCAACCAGCAGGCTACCAGAACAGTCGGTGAAGAACAGGTCGAGTGGTTCAAGTGGATTGAGGATTAACTCCGGGACTGGTTGATCGAATTCCGTCCAAGGCAGACTGACAGTTTAAGCCGATTTACTAACTGATTGCAATCAATGTGTTGTCTGTCCAATCCCGTTCTTCTGTTTCTTCTTCATCTTCATATTGTTATTCACAAGATAGATGAAGGGTTTATGAAACAGGTTGTATACGTTAGACGTGTGCAATCAGAAAGAATGGGATATGGGACTCTTCATATGTCCTGCCATACACGTAGATAATCTGCAAACTCATGTCATCCGTGTTTAGTGAAGAGCAAGTAAGTTTGTATGCAGATAATCAAGGGTGATGGACCCGTAAGAATCATCCGGGTGCCGGTTCAAGGATCATTGTGACTGAGAAAGGGTGTAGAACGGATGGTAGGACAGGTGGGGATTATTAAAAATTACTTATGAAAAACAATTACGTCAATCATTTCTGTCATCAAGATTGACCAGTCATCCTGGTAGGGAACACTCGATGATAAACAGTCCTGATAAACACACTGAAGAATAAAGTTCCCAACAACAAACTGAATTTTAACTATCAGGCATGACAAAGTGACGCTGATATGGACAATTCGGTCTAGTGGTCCCATATACTACAGAGTATCGTACATATAGGTGATACACTCGGTGAATCACACAACACCTAACATATCAACCCGAATTCTCAACTTCACCAATTTTTTCAACAACCTTCGAATGTACCGAAAAGTGTTGTAGATTTTTATTCAGTGCATACAATGTAGACACTGTTGTACAAATGAAGAGTTTAGCTTACATGAGTACAAGTTTATGCCAGTTACTCAGAGGGTTCTAATCAAAATGGACAATGCTGTCATCTAGCGAGACGTACAACTTGATATGAAGTTCCATAGCTACCCGATTAATTCAAGTCAACTTCGCTAAGTTTAAGTTTGGGGTGCCAGTTTTCAGCATAGACACCTAAAGCCGACATGAGACATCAGTTTACAAAACGTGAAGGCTACTGAGTAATCGAAAGAATGACAAAAAATGAACTCAACCTATTTGTGCAGTCTGGAAGCGTCGACCGAATAACAAGTTATCACGAAGACATCATAACTACTGTCCAATCAACATTGTAGTTACCGAAAGACTGGGGGTGAACACACTGACATGGAACCATTTGACTTTTTATTTGCTCCGTCTACCCAGTAACACGAAGAAGTGAACAAATGGATTTGGGAAGGAGATACACTTTGAACGTCTCAAAAAAGTAAGCTGGTCTTATGAGGAATTGTCTAAAGAATCAAAGATGTTATCAAGCGTTATTTGAGAAGATCAGTAAAACTTGTACAGACAGAGCAAAGGAAATGACCAGCAACTCGGTCAAGGTGAGGTAAACGATAATTATTACTACTGGAGGTTAAAGCGACAAGACGCGATTCAGAGCCTAGATCAACTCATAGCTGCACTATATCTACATCGGCCATGCAACAGATATCATACGGAACTTCAGGATCGAATGGTTAGAAAATGTCAGGAACGATTTGGTTAAATCGGCAGTCTATAGAGAACCGATTATTGTGTGCTGAGACTCATACTTGTTGAATTCAACAACGGTGTCTCAGTTAGTTCATTATAGATTGAAAGCTCATAGGGATATCTACCAGGCGTGCGGATACTCCCAGAATGATACTCGGAAGACCAGAGTGAGTTTAACCAGTACGTCAACGGCAATACCCAGTTCATACCTCGTAAATGACTGAGGCTTGGGTGATTCTGAAGGATGACGGATTTGAAATGGCCAGTCCACAATCCTGAACTCAATTCCATAAAAATATCTACGGCGTTCATCCGCACGCCAAACAAACAATCACATCAAGGTATATAGGACGAAGGTCGAAATGGTTTAAAGTTGGTGCAAAGTAGTTTGTGTTTCAACGAATCACCGTCTCTCATCGGAAACATGCTCAAACGACTTGTCATGATGCTGAAGCGAAATGGCAAATTGCGTCGTGTTGATCATTTGCAGAATAACAACTTAAAGAAGGGAGTACGGAGTTGTTACAAATACTTTTCTCATTCTCGTACAGTTTCTATGACGAATTTTTGAATAAAATCCAGTCCACTGCTACTGAAGGCTTTACACCACCATGTTGGATAGCATTTCCGACCAGAAATGTGAATGATCACGAGGTCTCCAGACATGGTGAACAGCACGTATATAAACTGTACCCAACGAAGCAATCCATGGCTACGTGATTATTTAGTCATTTAATAGTTTTATCCCATTGCTGGGCCATTCAAGGTCGACACCTAGAATATATGGCTCAGTAACCACAGATTGTATATTTTTAAGCTCAGGTCACATATGTTCGAAATAGAGAATGTCAAAATGTCGCATTGTTGAATGTAAACCTTAATCCGCCCAATCGGAACAGACGGAATACCGAAGGAAATTAGCTGCATTAAGTTACAACTGAACATTAAACGGTCGCCAACAAGTGCATAGTTTATAACTTAAAAGTCACCGCTGTGAGTCACCAAATTTGATCTACGAATTTCAAATCGGGCTGATACCCCGACTTGTCAATCTGTTGTCTGACTTGATTTTCGATGTTTAATTGTCCAGTTTACCTATGTTTCTCTGATTCCGCTTAGATTGACCACAGTAAAATGACTAGACATGTTCACCACTTACGTTTAGGGTCTCTACTTCCTTTGATTTCAACCGCTGTATAGTACCTTCATGCACTATTCTCATTGTTGTCAGTAAAGCTTCATATTGCACGTGAGCCATTTAGAAAGTTCGCACCATAGTCGATAGACAGTGTGAGAACTGAAATGAAGTATATATTGCGAGAAGTATCAAGTTATCAGTCTGGCAAAAAAAATGTCAGAGAATAATAACATTCGAGAAGATGACTAAAGCTGTCGTATTTCCTTCTATTACTCCAACTGTTTATTAACCAATTCCAAAGCGAACTTCTTATGAAAGATAGACAAGAAATTTGCAGATACAGTCCACTATCGTCTAATGTTTGAAATACCTAGTTTATGTTTTGTATTGAAATGTGAACATACAAGTCAAGTTCATATCGAAGTACCACCTGGTCTTATTCAATGTAACCTTTAGGTTTGTTTCAAAAGATCACATGTATGTGGTCAACCCAGTGGCCTATTCGTTCAACATTCCCTGCATATGTGCTAGTGCGAGTACAAAAAAGATGTGGATGCGTTTGATTATCTTGAGTATGTCGAATGTGTTCATTTATTCACCAAATGTTATACAAACTTAAGCGTTCTTCTGCTTAAAATGGATGTCACTAAGACATTGTTTACTGTTTAATAAGTCACTCCCGGAGTGATCATGGACTTGTGTACATTCATTGATGTCGCTTTGATTACGGTATCTAAACAGAATATTCTCTGTTTCAGTTATTGTGTCAATTCCCAATACTCACCGTTGAACGGTTATCTACATAATAGAGCAATAGATCATGCTTGTCTCACACTAGTCAAGACAGCGTCATTACCGTACATTACAAGTCAATGTCTACTCCTTCCGGTTACTTCAAAGGAGATACGGAGTAGAGTAAAAACGTAATCACTAGAGCACAAATTGAGCGTTACCATACTACCAGCATCCAGAGAAGAAGTATGAACTAATTCCAAAGAGATAAATACATTTTTGTATTAATTATTCTTTCTATACTTTGTATTGGTTCATTGCTGTTGACCCATATAAGAATAGGTGTGAAAGTGTGACTCATCCCCATTATTCAATTGAATCAAAACAGTAAGATATTACGCCATGGATTGGTTAATAAGGAATTAGCTCAAAAGAGAAGACATAACTAAACAACATGTTCCTCTTCGTCAGAACGAAAGAAATCAGCGATAAATAGTGTGTCGGACCAGTAATCTGGTTATTGTCTGTCTCACGATTGGGATGCCACTTGTTACTATTAGTAGACTTTCCAAAACTGCCTCTCATATGGATCTGTCTTCTTCCTGCTAGGGAGAGAGAGGGAAGAGAAGGCAATAACTCTTAGTGTGAGCAGGTTTTTTTCCACAAAATATTAGAATGATGAAAAAGGACGGCTGTACAATTAATAAATCACGTATATGTTAGTGTCGTTAGTTGGAGTTAAGTGAAAATATGTAAACTTTGTTTCAATTCAAGAGTAAAACGCAACTTAGATTCTTATTCTGCCACATATACGACATTCTACACTTGCTGACTAGTCACTATAAACTGATCCTTTCACCGGTAAACTTGAACGTTACAATATACAGGATGTTAATTTCCAAAGGTCACCAGTTGTGTAAGTATGCGGGTGCAGATATAACTGGATCATTGTATCAGTTTGGTTTGTTGCTAGTCAGTGTTCTGCCTTTTAGGCTGCTGAAACTGTTCAAGTCCGCGGTTGTATTAGCTCCCGACTGACATCAGGAAAACGGATAATATTTGCAGGCATGGTCGAACACTCTGTTTCTCTGTAAACCACCAATTCCGAATGCTTCCGTGATACGAGTTTTCCGGATTACAATATCACCGGCATGCAACAGTGGAAACTCAACTCGCTCAGACTACGTCCGTTACTCCCATGAAGGGTGAAAATTGACTGCAGTCTGATGATTTTAAGAACAAATCGGCTGGTGAGTGCTACTCACCGTGTTGTCGATGCTCCATTCATCGGTGATGATGACCATTTTAATCTAAGCACAGCGCCACGATTAAATTATACCATATTCATAATATGGAAGGGGAAAAGTGTTGTTATGTTATGTAGGTGATATTTTTTAACAGCCATGCTTCGAACATACTTCATATTTCATATTGTTTGTCACCGAATAGCGAGAGAGACCTTTTGGTCAATATGAATTGAACACCAATCAAAAGCCATAGCGTTCCCATATACATTTCAGCCAGCCAATTTCGAACAGAAGCAGTTGACTGAAATTTCACTCTTGCTAGAGCTCGTTATTAGTGCATATCTTTCTCCCGGCTGGGATCTGAAATCCAGTCAAGTCTCCGTGCGGCAACTCTGCCATTCATTGTGCCAGTGTACTAACACTAGGTATGACTGTATTGTCATATGCAAACGCCAAACCACATTCACTTTTGATTGATATTCAGAATACCTGATCGTCTAGAGTGGAAACGCAGTAACCCTCTTACTGACTCTAATCGATGACTCCACGATTGGGACTTCTCACCAAGTTGAAATCACCAAAATAATTCAAGCTGTTGGTTGAGACTTTCACTACTGGCAAGTAGTAAGGTATATTTTGGTCAGTTCGGCTTGAACATCGCTCACAGGTGGAAGTGCTGTTCAATTCATTTTAAGTTATATTAATCTATTTCTCCCATGCATAGGACCGAATCGTGTTAAGCGACTGATGTCTTTTATTGTACTGCTCAATCAACCCGAATATACTTAGACTAAGCAAAACTTCTAAAATTTTAATCAAAAAAATAGGTGTACTTATAGTTGTGGGTCAGACGATATAACAGTAATGACTCTGAAACCACTGCTTCCTTATAACCTGGTTCGTGCTGATTTTGCTTCACCCGGTAGCGCGATTAACGTAGAAAGAATCACTGACTACCACTCCAGTTGTGAGCCGCCGTTCCTGCTCATTTCACGCTGGCAGTAACCAGGGTGGTGAGGGTGGATACCAATAGTGTTTAAGATGGGTATAAGTTGGAAAAATAGCTATATCAAGACTCCAGTGATGATTATATACATTGTCAAGGGATCGTTTAGCCGTGTGATAGTATGCACTATAATCAAGCCTGAGATTATCTCCAAGCTGAACAATACTCATGTTGGGTGATGTATCTATTGGGAAACAGCAATATTGTTTGATTCATGATGTGACATTGTACTTCCTATACTGTAAAAAATGGGCATGACAAATTTTCTCCATAATTTGGCAATTCAAGACGTAGCAAACCAGAACAATAATTCACATAGCCGAAAAACAACGATATTTCAGAGTGCTACGTTGCAACATATTAGGATTGATATATTAACACGAAAAACATGTGACTGAACGATTCGACTTGACTGTAACTAATGCGAAAGATGGTACCAAAATGCGTTTTGGGTGATTTGTTCAAACTGACCGTATACAGTATGAATTACTGTTATCCTTTTATACAAGGGAAACTTGGAGAACTAAGGTGACTTTAACACAAATTTACGAGCATGTTACTTATTTCAGTTGTACCGACATATTGTTGCTGTTGGCATCCGGAACGGATTAGCCTATAACAGTGACCGAAACCAAAAGACGCCTGCGCTTTAAACCATCACCAAAAGTGGTTTGCACTGCACCACTTACAGTTCCACTCACACACCACGTAACCGGTGTAAACCCGAAGGATTAAGACCAGTAGGTGTGTGATTGAGGCTCTTGTATCCAGCCGGCCAATGCTGGTTAGCCAATTGAATGGCTAGCACGAAAAGGAAACCCTTATCTCTAGGAAAATAAGCTGAGAGGCTGCAATGACAAGATATATACTAGGAAGAAAGATATGTAAAATGCAATACAGGAAGCATTTAAGTATACGAGTGCATGTTAGTGCATTCCAGAGAGGATAAAGTTGAAAAACAAAATTCAAAGTTGAACTACGAAAAGATCAGACAGACGACTCATCATTCAATACACCAACAAAGCTGAACAGAAGAATGGGTAGAGGACTACAGACGCTCAAGTTTATGAAAAGAGGAGCGGATTAATTGCCCAACGACCATGGTCTTGGTCGATGCGATCAATAACAAAAATATAATGGATATAATGATATGACCTACCTGAGCCTAACGTACTTATCGTCTCTCCGTCGATGATGCACTATGAGTACGCTGGTGACCAACTACTCTCGAAAGGTCAGCACACTCGCAGCCGCGCACATCGCAACGCCATATAGTCATGTCACCACGACCTATGG